>JAODVO010000019.1:37651547-37665791 GCA_025400055.1 Notarius lentiginosus
CCCGTGTCCGCATGGGTTTCCTCCGGGTGCTCCGGTTTCCCCCACAGTTTCCCCAAAGACATGCAGGTTAGGTTAACATGGGACGGCCTTGGGCTGAGGTGCCCAAGAGTGGCAGCGCGTACGTATGCAGCGGCTTTGCTCTCCTGTGATGAACTAAATTTCGTTGTCCATTTGCGCAGTGACAATAAAGGCATTCCTCTTCTTCTTCTTAAACCAGAAGCAGTCTGATAGAATCTCATACAGATACAATCTGTTTCAGAGACTGTCTGATTACAGTCAAATACAATCTGATAAAGTCCGATACAATCAGATTAAATCAGAAACGTTCCAATACAATCTGATATAATCACATACAGTCTGATACAATCAGATACAGTCTGATTAAACAAGAATCAGTCTGATACAATCTCATACAAATACAATCCGATTCAATCATATACAGTCTGATACAGATACGATCTGATTCAGACACAGTCCGATACAGTCTGATTACAATCTGATACAGTCTCATGAAATCCGATACAGATTAAATCAGAAACATTCCAATACAATCTGATACAATCAGATACAGTCTGATTAAACCAGAAGCAGTCTGATAGAATCTCATACAGATACAATCCGATTCAATCAGACACAGTCCGATACAGATACAATCTGTTTCAGAGACAGTCCGATACAGTCTGATTACAGTCAAATACAATCAGATTAAATCAGAAACATTCCAATACAATCAGATACAATCTGATATAGTCTGATTAAATCAGAAGCAGTCTGATACAATCTAATTAAATCAGATATAATCCCATTAAATCTGATGCAGTCTGATACAATCAGAAACAATCCAATACAAGTTGATACAATCTGATTAAATCAGATATAATCCAGTACAATCTGATACACAGTGATACAATTTGATTAAATCCGATACAAGTTGATACAATCCAGTTAAATCTGATACATGGTGATATATGTTTGATATTATTTACTTTTGTTTTTTATTATTTATTTATGACTATTATTTAAGCTGCTTATTGCTGAAGAGTTGCGAAACGGATTTTCCGTTGTTCTCTGCACAATGACATTCAAGATCTAATCGAATACAATCCGGTTAATTAGATATGATCCAATCCAATTTATTTATCATGATACAGATTTGTCCACGAGGAAGCAGCGAGACAGAAGATTCCAGAAGAGTCCGATACAAGACCACGAGCAACATGTTCTCAATTATTTTTTAATCTGGAAGAGGGACTCGGGATCGAGATAAGATTTGCTGCAGTTACAAACAAAATGAGGAAACGAGTTAAAAAAAAAAAACCCTGCTTCTCTGTGTAAAACCCGACAACAGGATATTTCTCTCTCAAACCGAACCTTTTTTGAAAATGAAGCGTCAATTTTTCAGTAAACCTTGAAAGAGCCTCAGAGTGAACAGCATGTGGAAATGAGTGAAAAGTCCAGGAGAGAAATGATTCAGCCTTTTTTTTTTCTTTTTCAAAACCCTAACTTTGATTAAAAATTAGAAGCGTGAAGAATGAGGGATAAATAAATCAGTCAAATGTGAGCTGGAAGTGACCCGGGATATTAAAAAAATCCCTCTTGTGATTTTTGTAAATTGGAGGTGAAAATGATTTTCCGTCTGAACTTCCTGTAGAACTGAAGAAACGATCGAGTTGTTCTTCTACTGCAGGGACACTGAGACATCGGAATGAGATCACGATGAGCTACTGAGTTCAGTTCCCCTTTATTACACGTCTGCTTGTGTGTCACAAAACACTGACACACACTCACACACACACACGCTCAATCTTGGGTATACATGCTTATTACACTGTAAGTAAAGGAGTGTACGAGTGGAAATGCTGCTGGTCAGAAAGACAAAACTCTGCTTATGACATTGAACACAATCTGGATTACAATCTGAAATATTCGAGTGACGTGGGCCGGGTGCACTCATGTGGGAAGCCAGACACCAAAAAAAAAAGATGGCTGATTGTGGAAAATTCAAAATGATCTCTCTTTCTCTCTCTTTCTGTCTCTGTTTCTCTCATACACACACACACACACACACACACACACACGTTTAAAAATGTGGCTGACACAAACACAGGCCTCATTCTTGAAGACAAACCAGAACTCATGGCGGTTCGTGGAGGAATCAGACGGTGTCTCTGCAGCTTCCCCGTCACAACAAGCTTAAAAAGATCAGGTCACATGACTTCCTTCCTGTGTCTTTATGAGAAAAAGCTGGCTGTTCGCATTCCCGTCTAGTGGAGCAGGAGTGAAATGTGAGCTTCAGGACTGTCTGGCTGTCGAACCGAGTTTCACACACCAATACTGCAGAGTTCACAAATATTACACGCCAGCAGCAACTGTACTGTATGTTGTTTGTGATAAACATTTGAAGAACATACGTATGAAGAAGTTGAATATGACTTATAACACGATTAACGTCTCTTTTCTCTCCTTTTCGTTGTCGAATCACTCCTTCAATTTTTCTGATTTCTACATTTCTGTCTGTCTCTGTCCCTCCCTCTGTGTTTTGACTGCGTCTTCAGTTCTCTCTCATCAGAGCTGAACTGGATCCGAATCAAAGGAGGAACCTCTGAAGGCTGTAAGAGGATCTGTGGTGAAATGAGGTTATAAAAAGCTCTCGTGCCAGAGCTGCACTCGCTGATTACCAGCGCGCTGGGCCTCGAACACATCCACCAGAGATGACAGTATGATTGCAGTGTGTGAACTGCACACGTTGACATTTATTCCTTTGGCATGTGGTTTTTATCCCAAAAGGACAAATCCAGTCCAAGCTGAGAGCAGTCTGAGGACTCGGTGAACTTTTTAACCTTCTGGCTCAAACCTTAACCTAATTGAGCTACTTAACACTTCATAACATGCAGAGCATGATGTTTTGGTATCAAGAGAATCGGAGAACGTGATCATCAATTGAAGAAGTTTCTAAGAATATGACGTCCAGCCGTGGTTCCATCTCCAAGAGCATTACTCTACGGTCCAAAAAAAAAAATTGTCTGATTTCCTGATGCGTGAACTCACAAGTCCGACTGTGCTCATGATTTCCAAACCATTTCAGAAGATAGTCTGGATGGATTTATTTCTAACCTCTTAGGACCTCAGACTTTCGAAACATCATTCAAACTGCACACATGTTCACTTCAGCAGAAAGAGTGAAAATGAAAGCAGTTCAAGTGGTCCAGGATACGAGTTTCACCAATGAGAAGTGCTCTAGAAAACGAACTCTGTAGATAAACGGTCCAGAAAAAGAAAATCCTGAGTCTGTTTAAAGAAAGAGGACAGATGTTGGAGGGCTTTTTTTTCACAGTTCAAACACCAATACTTGAGAGAATATTTTCAGCTCACTGAAGTTCAGATTTTCAGCAACTGAGTGACCTTTGGTTCCATGGCTGGAGGTGTTTAAAGCTATTCCGAAGAAGATTCAGACCACAGAAATACAGATGTGCATTTCTGTCTTAAAACCCACAATTTTCCTTTGAGAATGTTCTCCAAGTGACGTCATGTTTGCAGAATTCCGGTCACATTTACATACAGACGTTTCAGATGGTTTTTTTTTTTTTTTCTGGTGCATGAAACAAAATCATGGTGTGATTGGGAACAGTGGTGATCAGTGATTGGTCTTTTCCTGATATCTAATATCAAACACCACTTCCTGGTCATGTGTCTATGCACGTGACGAAACGTGAAAATTGAGACCGGTGCATTTTCAGCTTCCCGGATCTTTTCAGGAGTCACTCTGTGTCCTCTCTTGTAAACTCGAGCTCACGGTCTCTCTCTGGTCCTGCGTGCAGGCGTACGGTCAGGCCCACTCTACCCAGAGGAAGGTCGCGGAGGATGGCGAGAGTCGTGAGGAGTCCCTCATCATGGAGTCGGCATCTAAGGAGGCGTATTACGAGCAGAGGGTGCAAGAGCTGCAGGCCGAGCTGAGGCAGGCCAAAACCGCACTCACCAGCACGCAGAGCGAGAACGAGCGCCTGAGTGGCCTCGCACTGGAGATGAGAGAGGTGAGTGAGAAATAAAACGCACGGTCATAAAGAAACCTGTCCCACACATTCTGCTGACCATAAATCTAACATCATTCATTCGTCCTGGCAGGTGATCATACTGTTATACCTTCTGTAACCTCAGCCTTTTTTTTTTTTTTTAATTTCCTTTACTCTCTCGTTCTCAGAATGCTGAGCTGCTGGAGCTGCAGCGCGCTCGTCTGCGTGACGACATCAGAGAGTATAAAGTCAGAGAGTCGCGAGTGCTGCAGGACTACAGCGAGCTGGAGGAGGAGAACATCAGCCTGCAGAAACAAGTGTCCACACTCAAACAGGGCCAGGTGAGACGGGACCGCGGGGACCGGCACATTTTCTCACTGAAGTACAAACATTTTGCATGACTGTTAATATCCACCAGAAATAAGATTGGACCTCATTCAGACCCTGGTGGAACTCCAGTAACAGTAAGCACAAAAAACCTGATGAAAGAAGCGTGTGCTGGAAATGAGGCTGTACGCCGTGTCCTACGCATGTCCTGAATTAAAAGAGAAGGTTAAGAAGCGCTCACGTTTACAACTTTTTTTATGTTGTTAATGTTTTTCCCTGCCACTTTGTACCTCCGTGCCGGTTTCCTGCTGTGACTGCAGGTGGAGTTCGAGGGTCTCAAGCACGAGATCAGGAGGCTGGAGGAGGAGGCGCAGTACCTGAACAGCCAGCTAGAGGAAGCCGTGCGGCTGCGTGAGATCGGCGAGCGTCAGCTGAGCGAGGCTCTGGAGACAGTGAAGAGTGAACGGGAGCAGAAAGCGGCACTGCGCAAAGAGCTAACGCATCACATGACCCTGGGGGACTCTCTCCTCGGCGGCTCGCTCGACGGACTCAGGCTGAGTGACCCGAACGAGCCCAACAATGACGAGGCCATGCGCGCCTTTGAGAACGGGCTTGCAAAGATGGCTGACGACAATGACGACGATAACGTGTCGTCCATGCCGAAGAAGAGCCTGGTGGAAGATCTGCTGAGCGAACTGAACATCTGCGAGATCCAGAAGCTCAAACAGCAGCTGCACCAGGTGGGTTCACTCACACGGGAAACACTTCACACTTGAGCCTCTTTTCCGTCACTGTGACCGTACGTTTCTCTGTGTCTCAGGTGGAGCGAGAGAAGGTGGCGCTCGTGTCCTCCCTCCAGGAGTCTCAGAAGCAATTAGCACAGACACGTGGAGCACTCGCGCGCCTGAGCGACGATTTTGGAGCCACGAGACGCGTCCAGGTCGCAAAGGACAAAGAGAAAGAGAAGGAAAGTGGTGAGGATGGAGACGTGGACTATTACGAGCTGGACATTCACGGCCCGGAGATCCTGCGCTGCAAATACGAGGCGTCGGTGGCTGAGGCGGGAGAGCTGAGGGAGGAGCTTAAGTTGTTAAAGGCGGAGCTTGAGGAGGTGAGACGGAATTGACGTTGGTGATGGTGTGATGTAAAGAACTGATACAATTATGTGACCTTTGTGATTGTCGTCATGACGACAAGTGTCACGCTTTTTTATTTTGAATCAGGTTAGAGCGATGCATGAGGAGGTGCGGGCACGGTTGGAGAGCCAGGTGCGCGATCTCTCATCTCAGGTGTCTTCGCTGGAGAGTGACAGTCGAGCGGAGCGGGCACAGCTGGCACGGCTGCAGAGGGAATTGGATGAGACGAACACAGCTGCGGGCGAGACCCGGAGGACGCTCGGGGTGGCACAGGATGAGCTGGCGTCGTTCAGTGAGGAGCTGGCGAACCTCTACCATCACGTTTGTGTGTGCAACAACGAAACGCCCAGCCGAGTCACACTCGACTTCTACAGAGAGGGGAAAGACAGCAAAGAGGACAAAGATAGGAAAGACAGAAAAGAAGAGAAAACAGATGGCACAGGCTCGACCAAAGAAACCCCCGCAAGCCCTGGTTCGGCCTCGGTGAGAGACTCGAGGAAAGAGCCGATGGACGTGTGTGTCCTGGCGGCGATGATTCAGGAGCAGATGCGGCACCTGCAGCAGGCCGTGGAACGAGGCACACAGCTGGCGAGGCAGAGGCTGGCACCACTGGAGCTCGCGGCCGTGCCTGATAAAGAGCAGGCAGCCTGCATGGAGGAGATCTTCAAACTCAGGTCACTGCTGAGCACCAAACGGGAACAAATTGCCACGCTCAGGGCCGTGCTCAAGGCCAACAAACAGGTGAAACGTCATGACAAGTCAAGTCAGGGACACGCTGAAGTTTTTTTCAGTATTAAAATAACGTTCTGTGAATATGACATCATAAACGCTGTGAGAAACTCCAGCAGTCACGAAAGCCAGCAGATTCATTTTACTCTTCTACATATCATCATTGTTTGTATGAGTTCTACAGGATACGGACCTCTTTTATATTTTGCAGACGGCTGAGGTCGCCCTCGCCAACCTGAAGAGCAAGTACGAGAATGAGAAGACCATTGTGACGGAGACCATGCTGAAGCTCAGGAATGAGCTGAAGGCTCTGAAAGAGGACGCAGCCACGTTCTCCTCCCTCAGAGCCATGTTCGCTACCAGGTACGTACCAAAACACATTTGGATTTTACACACACACGCACACACACACACACACACACACACACACGAAAGCGTTAGATGAGACGAACACACAGAAAGGAGAGATTTGGGCAAAAAAAATCCAAATCCAAATGGACACAATATTCATTAATTTTACCGCAGAGACCAGTTTAGTGTCTGAAATTAATATTTCAGCATCTTCAATTTTGCGCTGGAGCTCTGAACCTAACAAACGTTTGAAGGTTTTGGTTATCAGTGGTTCAGTAACTCCACTTGCACACAAGGAAGTTCGTCAAATAACAAAAAAAAATTTGTTTTAATAATATTTGAATCGACTGTGAGTAAAATCATCTGAATGACTTGACGCTTTCCAGATTTAGGCCCCGCCTCCTGTCTGAGGCGATGTGCTGGGGAAGACAGTGATGGAGCTCTGACTGATTTTAATGAACTGTCTCTGTGTGTAGATGTGATGAGTACGTGACTCAGCTGGACGACATGCAGAGGCAGCTGGTGGCCGCTGAGGATGAGAAGAAGACGCTGAACTCGTTGTTGCGCATGGCCATCCAGCAGAAACTCGCACTCACGCAGCGCCTCGAGGACCTCGAGTTCCACAATGAGCAGGAACGCAGGGGAAGTGCTGCAGCCGCCTCGGCCCGCGCCAAAGGGCCCTTCTCCAAGAGCAAGAACCTGCACGTAAGTCCCACCGCATCCTGTATCGGCCCTCCTCTTCCCCACAGCATCATGGGTCGTCCTGTGCTGTCCTGCACCTGACCCACTTCATTGCTGACCCTCCTTTCATCCCTGACACCAACTAACCTTCATCTTCATCATCGCTGCTTCACCATCATGCTGTCTTTCGCATCGACTCTCTCGCTCTCGCTCACACTCACACTAACGCTGCTGTGGCTCGCTGAGCGTTTAACGCTGTGATGAACTTCACGTCTGTAGACAGCCGAGTTTGAGTTCCCAAGGACTCCTGCATTGTTTCACTCACTGTTTTTAATCCTCACCGGCGTTCAGAGTTTAGCTTTAACGTCGCTTTTAAAGTCGGATTTGTAATAAGTGATGATTTTGATGCTGATCTGAGACCAGTGTTGGTGTTTCTCTTATAACACTGTTTCAAAGGAGCCAATCAGGTTCACGTGACTGAAAAAATGATTAAATTGCTCATGAATATTTATTATTTGTGATATTATATTTTTATATATTATTATTTTTAGCCGTAGTATTGTTATGCACTGCAGCTGAATATATAATTTATAACTCTATATCGTATTAATTCGCTGAGTTGTCGGTTTATTCGGTATTTGTGGAATTAGTTCCACAAACCAGATTTCTTGCGTCTCTCGAGTCTCTGGAATGTCGAGAATCCACATTTATAGAATCTTGTGCTGAAAAGTCACTCCGTTTCACTGAAAGTGGGGATTTGAGTGACATGGCAGACGACCAATCACAGTGTTTTTCTGCAGCCAATCAACAAACAAACCCGCGTGATTATCAGCTTCACCACGAACAGCTTCAGACTTTTAAACATGGGATTCTGTCAGCGTTCTTTCGACACAGTGACTGTTTTGCTCCAAAAAGCTCATCGATCAAAGGTTTTCCTGCTGGAAACCGGAACATGGTGGGAGTCCGTAGGTGTGGAGAGCCAATCAGATCGCAACCAACAAGATCCTGAAGCTTGTAGCCAGAAAAGTGCACGACATTGTGACATTTGTGCTTCATCGAAACAGTTACAGGGTGATTTTAGAGCAGTTTTTCATTCCGTATATCGAACTGTGAAGTTGGAATTTACATCAGCAACCAATCGCAGCTCTGTAAGACAAGCGGCGGTCCTTCACATTGCAGCACAGAGAATTCAAAATGGAAGATTAAAGCAAATTTTTATTTTAGCAGTGAGCAGGACTCAGATTTGACACGTTACATCTCGAGCTCCTCCCCTTCTCCTGAGCATCTCACCCAGGCAGTATGCGTGCGTGTGTGTGTGTGTTTGGGGGGGCGGCTTTTTGGGGCGTGGCTTTGGAGGGGCTGCTGTCCTCATTTGAATGTTGTGATTTAAAACAGCGAGCTTCAGCTAACCTGTGCCGAAGTGAACTCGTGTGCATGCTGTCGACAGAACGTTCTCCATGTGTGTGTTTTCCTCGTGAAATGCTGATGTTGGTGAATGAATCGAGTGTGAATGTGATGTGTTGATGTGAATTTGATGATTCTAATGATGATGTGTTGTTAATGTGTTTCACAGTAATTGTAGTTGCCAAGGAGAATTAACCTCAAAGTGGCTTAATCCCTGACTGCAGACGTCTCGCCTTGTGCACACACACACACACACACACACATACACACGCGTGCCCCTCGACGCTTGACTGCAGGCTTCACAATAATCTGATCATCCACACGTCTGGTTTATGTCTCTGATATTTTAAAAAATGTTTCTGTTTAATTTAATTCCACACTTTTGACACGTGATGTAACACATTTCAGTGGATTTTTTGTATTTGACGTCATGTGACACCTTATTTAACAGCTGAAAGTCAAACAAAAACATGTCTGTACAAAATGCCACATATTTCAGGTCAGCAAAAGCCAGCTTATAATTCAGGAACACCGTTTTATGGTTGTTTTGCCTTTGAGTCTTAATTTATTTTGAATAAGTCGAATATGCAGAATGTCCTGCAGTGGGAGGGTTAAATACATTGGGATACGTTGGAAAGACTGACAGTTTTCCATGGGAGATTAGATTTTTTTTTGTTTGTTTGTTTTTAACCTTTTTTTTCAGTAGGATGTGATGTCACACCACAGGACTTGTGAATGGAAGGATTTTAAAAATGGTGACTTTGTTTATTTTTTCTTAATTTAAAACTAATAGCTGACGATGCTAGTGCCAAAAATCATTTGAATATCAACAAATTATTTTAAAAAATATACTTTTGTTTTTGTCAGCTACCTCTTCATCACTTCTTTAATAGGATGTATTTAACGTCAATGATAATATAAGACTCTTTTTTTGTTTTCTTTTTAAATACGACTGTTTTGCTGGAGATGTTCAGAAGCAATCCAGGGAAAAGAATTGAGACATTGTGTGGATGTCTTTTTGTTGTGTTTTAAGGAAACGATGAATCGTACATCGTGTACCAGCATTGTAGAAAACAAAACCTTACACAGGAGGGTCACAAACAGCATCGGCTTTAACACATGCAAAACCAAACCAGACTGACTCACATCTCCACTCCTCGCTGTGACAGTTGCTTGTTTTCATGCTGTTTTGGACATCCCCATGTTGACTTCCTGTCGTCTCATCTCCCACTGATCAAATCCCTGTGACTAAGAAAATCAAGTTATAAATCAGATTTTATTTGAAGCTAATCATAGCTGTTTACATGGAAGCATTTAAAGCAGTTACTGACCGTAGACATCAATCAAAAAGAAAAAGAAAGGTTCACATCTCTGACTTGGCCTTCGGTGGTCAGGACACATGACATGACACGACACGACACACTCCTGCTGATGTTTGGGAGGTGATGTACACTTGAAACTCATGAAGGGAAGTCGACGAGGATGTGTCTGAAGCCGTATTAAAACATGGCGCTTGGTCAAAGATACAGGAGATGGAAAAGTGTTTTCACATGTGCCTTTTTTATCAGCAACAGCAGAGCAACATTTTATCTCTGTTTTATTTCTAAATCATTTCTAACTTACTATTAAAGCCTTTCAGTGTTCAATACTGCGCACAGAGCTGTGCTGTGTGACGTGTGTTTATTGCCTTCATGGCGTCTCAGTTGTTGCAAACAGAAGTTGAACGTTTTTCAGAGGCACTTTTTTTCAGTACAAATTTTGTGAAAGATTTTTATGACATTACAGGTATTTAATAGTCGCTTTTATTCAGAGTGACGGATAACATATCCAGAGCAGCCTGGGAAGGAGAGATACTTTGCTCAAGGGCGCTTCGGCCATTCCTGCTGGTCCAGGGAATCAAACCAGCACCCTTTTTGTCCCGAAGCTGCTTCTCTAACCATTAGACCATGGCTTCCGCCATTTGTTTTCTTTTTTAATTTTCTGACTTCTCCAGTATGGAGTCAATCCGAAATCATTTTTGATATTTTTCCAGTCCAGAAGAACTGAGGCTGCTTCTGTCAGATACTCAAACTCACAACCTTATAAAACCGAACACATTGGACCTGAGACTAGTTTTTAAAGCAAAGGGTCATCACACTAAATACTGACTTCATTTCATTTCTTACTGTTTACTGATTTTTATCGTATTGAATGTAAAAACAGAGACATTTCAGTTGTTTTGAAGGGATCTTGACTCGACACCATTTCTCTGCACGGGCCTTTTATACACTGCTGTAGCTGATGTTCATTGCCTGCTATTTATTCACTTCCAACAGTTTTAAAGGAAGCATGTGACCATTTTAAACACACACCAAGTGACTTCATGTTTATTTATAACCCCTGAGTTCAGCCTGATGCTGGATGTGTCTGTATGAAGCTCAGGGTTTTTTTTTTTTTCTTAAATTCTTATTTCAATATAAAACAGTTTTACTTGCAAGAAAAAAAAAAAACAACTGTGAATTTTCTTGTACAAATCAAGGGACATTTTCCAGAGCACGTGTCTGGACACACAGGAGTCTCATATCTGACAGAATAAATTTGCGTTTTCTTTTTATTTATTTTATTAACTTTTATTTAACCAGGAGAAAAAGACCCATTGAGATAAATAATCTCTTTTACAAGGGTGTCCTGGCCAAGAGGCAGCACAGGATTACAAAATTTTAAATTTACAGTGGTCTGATTGAATTTTTTGGACAGTTTTTGTTCTTTAGCATCTCAAAAAAAAAAAAACTAAGGAACTCATTAATTAATGAAAAAACGCTCTCCTTTTATACCACCAAGTATCACTGATATTTTGGCGGAACTTCTATTATGTGATTTCTGTTTCACACGACTTCCGGTACGTGAGGCTCTTCGGAACTACTTCCGGTATATTAAGCTATCATTTTCATCCCGAAATATCTCTTTATCCAATGTATAACAATTAAAAAAACTATTAACTGCAAAATTATAAACTTTACATATAACTCATAAACTAACTGCATACGTTTAATTTGCAAATTTCCTAACATTCGCAAGTATTTTTAAAAATTCTCTGGCTAACGGCTAACCCGGAAGTAGCGTCCGCACGCATGGATTTTAAAGCAATAAAATTTAAAAAAAAATCTGTCTTGTGGTTGTAATCATTTTGAAACTAAAGTTTGTAGGAGACATTATTAATACGTTAGCAGCACTGCTCCTTGCTGCTACGTTATTTTATTTTTTTTTAATCGTCGAGGTTACCACTTCCGGTTTATGAAGCAGGCTTTTCCTGCGGGATGTCAGTGACTCCGCCCCCTCTTTGGAAAGTCATGGGAGTGCCAAAACAAAGGGCAGGACAAGGGAACCAAAATGGGAGGTTAGTGTCAAAATGAGCACTTTTAGCTCAAACTATTCCACTTTATCTTCTTGTGAGTGATTTATTAAAGTATTCAAGATTATTCCGTGATAGTTATATGTTAAAAAATCTCATTTTGAGCTGAATGAACACTAATGTAGGCTGGAGATTTACAGTAAATTATTACATTCACTCGTTTTTGCTAACAGACTTTTATAGACTTAAAAATACAAATTTCTCAGTTTTTTTTTAAATGAGTGACAAAAAAAGTCATGAAACTTTGACTTGGTTTTGTGCAGAAAAGCATCAGTATCATCCACGTAGACAAACCTGAGCTGTCAGCTGTCAAATTTTCATTTAAAAAAAAAATCAGATTTAAGGTTAATACAGAGATTTACTCACATTTGTTTATATTTCAGCTAACGGGATATAATTTGCATCATGGCTTAAACACTGATTCATTTCACTCATAAACTCATAAATAATTTCTAATCTATTTTCACTCATCGTGACGCAGAACTGCATCTTGTTGGAGATTCTGACTTTCTCTGCATGAAGCTGGCATTTCTATTTTCTGTTTATAGATTGATGTATTTCCTGTACCAGCATTCCCTGGAGTGTTTTATCCCTCTTATACTACAGCAACTACAATTTTTATTGACTAATGAATGACACATGATACTTTTTATCTGTTTATCGTTGCATTGAATGCATGATGAATTAGAACTTTATAAAGTAGTGAAACTGCACACAGCTGCTCGACTGTTTTTAGACTGAAACAGTGTCACTGACTGGAAACGAGCAGATTGACCGTGAGTTAGACTTTATGCGATTACTGGAGTGGAAGTGAACACACTCTCACTGTCTCATCTGCGAGTTGGCTCTTTAATCAGCACCAGGAATCTATCAGTTCTCACTGTGAGATTTAAACATGACCTTACGGTCACAAGGTGCAGTTCCTTAATCACGGAGATTCTGGTCAGTGTTTGTGGTGCAGATGTTGAAGCCACTTCCTTTCAGCTAATATGATTTTTTTCCCCCTCTCTGAATGTCAGACAGCTTCCATGAGCAGTTAAAGACAGACAGCTGGTTCCTGAAGTCGGACCGGCGCCTGGACACCGAGCTGGTGGATAAAATCATTCTGCAGCTGAACAGAATCTACCCTCAGATCCTCACTGACAAGGAGGCCACCAAGGTGAGACTGAGTCAGGAAACGTCGTGAAACACCAGACAAACGTGTGTCCTACTTACACAGCACAAAGGGGAAAAGAATGCCTGCCCCTGAATTTACTGTGTGTGTGTGTGTGTGTTGTACAGTTCCGTGATCTGGATGTGCCCACATGTGTGCGACTGTCTGAGTTGCTCACTCACCTGCAGGAGAAAGGGGAGGAAGCGTGCCGAGAGTTTTACCGCGCGCTTCACCTGCATGTGGAGGAGGTGTATTTCAGTCTCCCAACACGCCTCCGCCGCCGTCGGGGTCAGAGAACCACACACACACACACACACAACTGTCTGCTCAGGTATCCTCTCAGACATCCTGTTCTTACACTCTGTTCAACAAAATACTTAAAGACTACATCAGGGAGATTTTTCTTCACATTGCCGAACACAGTGTGAGAGTTCGGAGAACGTTTTCCAACCAGAACAGATAGAGAAATCTTCACTGATCTCATGAACTCGCCACTGGAACCGGTTTCGATCAGTGACACTCATCTGGTTAAGAGTCCTCCGAGACTTCGATACTTTTCTCCAAACGTAATTATTTTTACATTTTGACACACAACGGTTTTATCCATTCCGTTCCATAGCATCAGTTCTTTCTACATCCGGATGAGAAACAAATAAAAATAAAGGACAGATGTTTCCCCTCTCCCTCAGTCCCACTGGTGGCCTTCAAGCTTTACAGAACATTAAACTCTGCTGAACTTCATGACATCACCTGGCCCCACCCACTTTGATTTTTTTTCCATGTCCTTTCACTGTAACTGGCAGGGCTTCAAATCCAACATTAGCAGGTGACGAGCTGCTTCTGACGCTGTTTCTGTTGTTGCTTGTGGGCGTGGCCTGTCCAACCCCCCCCCCCTTCTTTTTTTGAACAGCTTCTAAAGTGGGCGGCACGGTGGTGTAGCAGTTAGCGCTGTCGCCTCACAGCAAGAAGGTCCGGGTTCGAGCCCCATGGCCGGCGAGGGCCTTTCTGTGCGGAGTTTGCATGTTCTCCCCGTGTCCGCGTGGGTTTCCTCCGGGTGCTCCG
>JAODVO010000019.1:37866117-37876586 GCA_025400055.1 Notarius lentiginosus
CATTGTGCGTTGGTGTATGGTAGTTTTTTTTTTTTAATACGAATAGACCACATCATGTTTATTTTAGAAAGCCTTGCTATAGGCTACTTTACAAAATGCTCGTTTAACGACTGGAAAACGACGGAGAAAATTGCGAACAATTGTCCCAGCTTACCCACGTTAACCATCGCTATCTGTCTAGGATCCTCGCCAAGAGTTTACACTCATAATTTTAGGAACAACTACAAAGCAATGACAGGGTTATGTAAAAATAGAAAATAAATATTAAATGGAGTCCTGGGTGGAAATCAAACGAAAACCCGTCCATCCGTTAATTTATATCAGAACCACGTACTGTCATTTATAGGATATCATTATATAAAAAAGAAGGCATTATTGGGTCAAAAATGATCGTTATTTTTAACCACACACACACAAAAAAAAAAAAATAGTCGGTTTAAAATAGTAGCAGAGTGTGTATAACCAATTTGCCCTTAACTGCAATCTGAAGACAATCTGTTTGATCAAGTCGTCAGTTAATCGGGATTCGGCACTCCATAAGTAAAAAAAAAAAAAAAGAAGAAGAAGAAGAAGCAGTATTTCCATTTCCTGGCCCCCAGACGTATCATTTTGAAATCGAAATGCCAACTGTGTTAATTAAATCACATTTATCCGAAATTAAATTTATATGAAACAAACACAGGAAAATATTCACCTGCCTTAAATTCTTAGAACAAAAAGCACTTCATTTCAAATTCTTCTTAGCCCTGCAACCAACTTTGACAGTAACCGTATTTCTGACTCAAGTGCACGAATACAGCCTATTGAAATGATGAACAAATTAGCAGATGCAGGGGGAAAAAACAGCATGCAGTGGGATCAGTAGTCATTCGACTGAAACAAGCAGACAAACAGAATCCATGATACTTTTATTACCCACTGAATGGTTGGGAAGGGTGTTTTTCTTTAGAAATAATAAGCCATCTGCCCTTACTGTTGGTAGTCATGTTTGCAGTAGAGTTTTCTGTCTCGGAAGTAGCAGCTGGTGGTGAGCGGCTGCTGACACACGGCGCACTGCAAACACTCTTCGTGCCACGAGGACTCGTTGACGCGCATCAGGAAGCGGTCGGCTATGGGCCGCTGGCAACCCTCACACACCGCCTGCTGATGGCACTCCGAGCCTACACACAAAACACACCGCGCAATGTCAGCTTATTTATTTATTTATTTATTTTTAATCCACTAATCAATGCATCGCTCACAGAAAAGGCACGCACAGTTCGATATGTAGGCCGACATTCACTCGTCGCTGCTCTCATGCTGCACACACGTCACATTGCTCGAATAAAAAAAAAAGCTGGAATTATGATGCAGACTGTAAACAGATTAAATAAACAAATGCTTTCTATATCACAAAAGACCTGTGATTAAACAGACCAGACACTAAAATAGTGTTTCAAACTTGTGCAGCTTTTTCTTTTATTTATATTTGTGTGTGTGTGTGTGTGTGTGTGTGTGTGTGTGTGTGTGTGTGTGTGTGTGTGTGTGTGTGTGTGTGTGTAGAGAAAGTAAAACAGCACAAGACATAAATATGAGAAAACAATAGGAAGCATACCAGCTACATAGTCTTAAACTTTCTACAATTTCCAGCGAACCAAAATCCATGTGATATGTCATCCTTCTAAACACGTCTATAAAATATACAATTAATAATTATTTCTCACCTGACTGCTGGAAGAGATTTGACTTTGGTACAGTGAGAATTTGGTCTTTGATGGATCCTCTGATGTTGGACTAAGGGGTTTGGGATCTGACATGGAGCGCTGAACACTTTTTATCGGACGTGGAATTGTTTGATGCCTCTTGGGTGATTCAGTAGTGAAGGCCTTTTGCTGGGGTGTAACATGTGCCCTATTGAGCTTCTCACTGGAGGCAAAAGTAGTCTCCAGCATGCGGTGGGGGGACAGGGGAGACACAGGGGAGTACAACACTTGTGGGGATTTGGGTGGACGTGCATCAGCTGGTTGCTGTGCTTGGAGCCCAATGTCTAGTGGGTCCGGTTTCCTTCTTTCAAACTTGGCTGGTGTGGCACCAACTACCTGTAAACTGGTGGAGTAGGGGCTGACTGTGGTGGGAACACTGAGCTGAGGAACAACCACTCCTTGAGACTGTGCTTCTGGGTCAGTCTGGCAGGCTAAACTCTCTCCTTTGTGTGTCCTCTCTGGTGCAGAGATGTAGTGAAGCAGTTCAACCTTTGATGTCTCAGCCATGGTGATGTGAATGGCTGGTGAGACTCTGCCCAACTGATCTGATTCAGTTTGACATGAGGAGTCACTGGTAGTTTGGATAGCTATGCTGGAAGTCACTTTAGATGCATCGCCTTTATTTTCTGCACTCGATTCAGAGTGTTTGGAATACCTTGAGCGTCGACGTCGCACTGGTTGGCTGTCCCACTCCCCCTGGTCTTCCTCATCTGTCTGGACACTGCAGTCAGCAATACGCCTGGTCCTTCTACGTCTTGACATAAACCGATCCTCTGCATCTTCATCATCAGTTTGGACACTGCTGTCTGCAATCCTTTTCACAGGATCCTCCTCAGTGCCATTCCTCAAGCGAGGCATTGAATTCAGTTTCTTTATCGCATGGCTACTTCCCTGCTCATCATTATTCCTCAGGGATATTTCAGAGGCTGAGCTGGGCATAGGTCTTGTGGATACCAGGGCTTGAACCATCTGCCCATCCATGCAAGGTAAAAACTGTAAGCTCTGGCCATCTTGTGGAATAACCCTTCCACTCTGATCACAGATGATGGAAATTGCTTGAGGGGTTCCACCAACCACCATTCCATTCATGGCACTTTGAGCAGTTGTAGCTGCAGCAACAGCAGCAGCTGCCTCTGCTGCTGCCACTGCTGCTGCTTCAACAGCTGCTGTCTTTTGCCTCTTCTGCTCTTCAAGCTGCAGCTGGAGTTGCTGCTGCAGAGCCTGAATTTGGTCTAGTTGCATCCTCTGCTGAGCCAGCTGCTCTCTCTGCATTACCAATTGAGTTTCTCTTTCAACCTGCTGTTGCTGGAGGACTTGCTGCTTGATGTTCTGCAATTCTTGGATCTCACGCTGCACGAGAAGTTGTTCTTTTTCCCTGTGCCTCTGTAGCTCTAAACGATCCCTCTCCAGTTCTTCTTGAAGACGCAGCTGACGAAGCTTCTCTAACTCAATGCGTTCTCTCTCCAGTTGAAGTAGCTGCTCTTGTTGTTGCCGTAAACGGTCCTCCTCTTTCTCCTTTTCTTTGTCTGTAGATGTGTTAACGATACCACTAACTGCAGTATCTGGCAATACTCTAGTAGCTGCATGTGGCTGTGGTTGTGGCATTGATATGTGGCCCTGTGTCTGAGAAAGAGCCAAGCCTTGAGTGAGGGACAAATCTTTACTTTTGGTCAATGCTTGAGGCTGGGTTTGTGTCTGTATTTGTTGCTGAATTGACTGTGGAATTTGACTTTGAGTGGGAGGAAGATCTCCTGGAATATGACACTGAGAAGTCTGTTGGTTTAAAATAGTTGTTTGGGCTGGCATAGCACAAGTTTGAACAGTAGCTCTAGGTGCAGATGGTAATGTTGTCGTTGAGGTAATTGTGCCACTTGCTGTAGGCTTACCAAGATACACAGGAGTTTCTTGGGAGGTGCTTGTAGTTGGCACACTCCCTGAAATAGAATCTGAGGCAGATGCTGGGAAATGGGTCGGTGCAGGGTATCTGTAAGGTCCCTGTGCAGAAAGAGGCATCCTTGGAGTAACATGAGGCAATCTACTAAGGCTGGCTAGAGGAACAGTTGTCACGCTGCCTGGAGGAAAAGGCCTGTAGACTCCTCTTAGCATAGAATTTAGTACAGGAGCAGGTTGGGTTGTGATTGGTAAGGTGGATGCTATAGGAGTGTTAATAGTAGAGTATATCATGCCATCAGCGGTCCTCAAGGCAGGAGAATACAAGGCCCGCAGGCTCGCCTGTCTAGCATTGATTAGATTTGTAAGTGCTTGTCCATGTGGTGTGGGCCTCCCATCTGGGCCATATAGGAGGTTTGCTCTCACAGATGGTAGACCATGTTGAAGGCCAAGCCTTCCTATTGGACCTCCTCTTCCAGCACCATATTGAAGAAGATCGGGGCTGTTTGCATAACGATTTCCAAACTGATCCATTGAGTTAAGAGCAGCACACATTCTACTAATTTCTCTGGCAGTGGTGGCACTGTACTGTGCCAGATTTGGCTCATGAACACCTGCTAGGTCACGAGAAGGATAGCCAAAGTCTCCACTTATGTTGGACATCGAGCCATATCTACGCAGCGGTAATGGTGGGGTCAAAACATCTCCTTGATGACGCAAATCAGTGTAGGATCCATATTGGGCACCCATTCCAAGATATCCTGCTTCATATGCTTGTTTCATAGAGCTTAAATCCACTGCTAGGTCCCCAGGATCTGTCCTTTGACAGTACTGAAGTCCTGATTCTGCAAGATTTGTGTCGGACATTGACGGTGGAAGTCGTCCAGGTGGAGGCATAGTGAAAGGTTTATGCTCCTCTGATACCCGTTGCATATTTACTGGCTGGTAACCATCTTTTTCTAGCTGAGTTTGCTGAGGAGGGGCTGGGATAGGCTCAGTAGAAGGATTTGGCTCTGAAATAGTTGTCTTGCCTCTCTGACCAAAAGGACCTGAACAGCTACCAGCAAAAGGCAACTGGTAGACATCACAGCAGACCACTTGGTTTTCTGACTTGATCTGCCCAGTGAGATCAAGAACTTCTGGTGCTGGAGGTGTCTCTTCCCTTTTAACTATTTGGGTAACTGTACCCCCTTGTGATGAACCACTCTCATCTAACTGTACCATCATTACATGAGGCTTTCCTGTTGAGAGGTTAGCTATAGTGGGCTTATTTTTTAGTTCCAGAGCAACCCCACCATATATGTCATGGCCAATAGTAGGGGTAGGAGATATAGAGCTTGTTAAGGGCTGTGGTGGAAGTGGGGATACTTTGGGAATGGCACTAACCACAGTTTGTGTGCTTCCACCACTGGTCTGGCATACCACTAAGTCTTTCTTTAACAATAATGGTTGTACTTGGTTTGCTAAGTTGTAACGAGCAAAAGAAGTTGCATTTTGTTGGTGCTGTTGGAGCTGTTGTTCAAGGAGCTCTTGCTGCTGTTGGAGTTTCTGTTGTTGCTTTTGAAGCTGCTGTTGTTGGATACCAAGATCTTCTAGACATGCATCTATCTTTGGAATCGATGAGTCCGTTATTGGTGGTTTTGGCTGAGAAAGACAAACAGCTGATCCGGCACCTTGACCAAAGTCAACTCGATTCTGCATTGGATCTCCATAAACCATTGGGTGTTTAGGCTGCGATATGAACATAGAAGCTGCCACAGTAACACTAACCGTTGTTGGTGTGGATGTTGTCACATAAGGTTGCGCCTGTGCGTTTAGGTTCATGATTAGAGGTTGTACTGCTGTATGACGATTTGGTGGTTGGTCTGCATCAACTGAGTATCTTCTTGTGTCAGAGGCCAAGGATGTTAGATCCATACCATGGTCTGTCATGATAACTGGAGCAGGCTTCATTGCTCTAAGATCAACTATATTTCCACTTTGAGTTACTGTCCCCTGCTCAATAACCTTAGAGGTTCCTGGAACACTGGATATTTTACACAATGATATGTTTTCAGATATATGGCTTTGAGAACCTGCAGAGGAGGGAGTGCTTGACCCAGCAGTGACTCTTTCGGCTGCTTGTCCTCTCTGATAGGTGAGCTGAGACATTTGTGGTGATGTAGGAGAACATGTTATTGGAGACTGAGTCCGATAAATTGGCTGTTGCTGGCTACTAGTTGGCGAAGAGAGAGGGGATGTAGATGAATTTACAGTTATTGGTTTAGGGGGCTGAGTAGTGGTGCCTGATCCCAGTGTTATCACCATGAATGGTGTATCTTGGGAGGACTGTTGTCTCACAAGACGAGGGGCCCCGGTTCTTTGAGGAACATGGGAGCCTTGGGATGGGATAGATGATGTGTGGCCATGAGCTTTTACATGAATGGGACTTTGGGTAGGAGAGGAAGAAGGGGATGTAGGAGGACTGGGACCCTTGAAAGGCGAGAACAACTTAGAGGTTAGTGTAGTTGTTTGTGAATCAGCAACTTGACCCTGGACAGGTCGTACTTGTTGCTGTCCAGGAGCAGGCTGACGCACTTGTGGCTGAGACTGTGAAATTTTGGAGGTTTGGGTAGGTGTCCTGGCCTGATTTTGTTGTATATCATTAACCCTGGCTGTCCCTCTTCCACTAGTGCCACTTTCTGAAAATGATGCTGGTGCTGACATCTGTGTGGGGCTTGTACCTGGACTCAAAGATGTTGACCCTGTTCTTAAGTGCTGATTATTTGCTAAATGGGAGGCTCCTTGCTGCCCTTGTTTTCCTGGTTGTCCCTGCTGCTTTTGCATCATCTCTGCCTTTCTCATCATTTCCTCATAAACCTCCTCAGCACTTTTTAATGATTTGTGGACAGCAGATGGTGACACAGCAGATGTTTTTTCTGTAGGTGAATACAGAGACATAAAAGTTGGAAGATTGTACTCACTGCCAGACTTGTAAAGCTTTGAGCCCACTTCAAATCCTTCTGCCTCCGAGTCCATAGAGGGAGAGTATTCAGAACAGGATGATCTGTGAAGTTCTTCCATTTCAGCTGCTTGACGAAGCTCCTCTGTTGGGGAAGCATCCTCGATTGGTGACAGGTTGCTGGGGGGTGTCTTTGACCTCTCTCTGCGCCTCTGTGCCCTGAGTTCCTCCTTGTCCCTTTTTGTTTTCCTGGCTGTGCTGCGAATCCTTTGCTGTTCCAAGTCTCTCATCTTCTCTTGTTCTCTTAAGAGTTCTTCCTCTTCCCTTAATTCATCTTCTTCAGATGAGTCCTCAATTGTTGGCAAGAGTGGGCCATGGGATCGATGCCTTGCTTTCCTCTGCTGCTTAACCTCCTCAAGCCTTTGCCTTCTGCTAGGACTACTATCACTGTCATCCTCCAGTGATGACACAGAGGTGGGAGAGGTACCAGAGGTATAACTAGGTGTGGTAGGAGGAAGGGTTGAGGAATACTCTCCCTTTGACCTTTCTTCAGGTGATCCAGTCAGGCTTTCCATCTCAAGCTCAGGTTCTCTAAGATCATGCTCTGTGCTAAGTTCCAAATCACGATTATAACTGTTCGTATTATTCAGTTCTATGGTCTTAAATCGCCTTAGGCCCCCTTGTGATCCCATCATATCGTCCCCGTCACTGGATTTGTATGCACCATCAGTACTTTTAGTGTCATCTTCAAAACTGTTAGATTGCTGTGTAAGGCGTCGCCTCTCTTTTCCCAGATCACCACTGTGTTTATGACTCTTTTTGATTTTCACATGATCTTCAGTTTCTACCGTTTCTTCCTCATCTGCGCTCATTTCCAAAATCTGTCTTCTCATGAACTCCTCATCAGTTACATCCTTCTGCAGCTTCTGTCTGGTTGGTAAAGGAGATAGACCACTTTCACTGCTATCCTCCACATAGTCATGACGTAATTTGCAACTAAGGTCATCAGATACTTCCCCATCGGAATCAAACTGGTCTTGTGTTATGGATAGCGACTGCGGTCTCTGCTTATCGATTTCAGAGGCTGTTTCTGACTGCAACAGAGGTCGCATAGAACTCTCAAGTTTTTTTATTTCAGAGGGGCTGGGAGGACTCCGCTGGGTAGACAAGCTTCCCTCACTAAGTTTAATTCCCTCCTCTCGGATGAGCCCAGTGATCTCACTCTGGGAGCCGGATATGCCATCAGAGGAGTAGCCCGTGTCACTCAGACTCTGCGTACTGGACTTGTTGGAGTCCTGGGAATAGACAAAATGACAAAAGTTTCTGTTATCCACTCAAATAAGTAATCATATGATTAAAACATATTCTATCTCAAGTAAAACACCATAAACGTGGAAGTTATACATCATAAGCATGCAAAAGTATTAAAGCATGCAAGTACCATCGCATACCCTCTGAAAGTTAATGAAACTCTGCAAAGATAATGAAAAATGATGACCATGTTTTTCATAGATATTAACACCACCCATCACTGAGAGTGTTCAGCTTACACTTTGTGACATAATTAACATTAAAAGGAATATGTGGCATATGAGCAATAATTACCCTTGCAGGAGACTGAATGTGAGTGATGATATAATGAAACTTCAGTGAGTAATAAAAGGATATAAATGATAGTTTTAGTGATAATGGCTTCGAAGTGGCTTTTCATGCAAGACAACTGTATGAATTTTAAAAGCATGATAAAGTCATGACTGGATTGATTATGGAAGATGAGTACGGAGACAATGAGGACACAGAGGGTCACTCACGTCATGATGCTTAGATTTCTGCAATTCACTATTTTTCTTCTGGTCTTTTACTTCCTGCATTCCTTTCTTATGGGACACTTTCACGTCACCTTCTTTCTCAGTTTTGGACACTGCCTGTTTCTTGCTAACGCCTTGCTCTTGTTTGCGAGTCTCTGCCTTGCTTTTGCTTGCAGGCTGGGTAGGGACTGTCTTGGCAGGAGACACTTGAGCAGGACCCTTGCTCTGTGGTGTTCCTTGTTTGGTACAAGGAAGAGGACCACTTACTTGGGCACCAGGCGTTTTTTGCTGCTGAGGACCAGGGTGCCTCACCCCTACCTGCTGACTGGGCGGCTTCAGTTGGGTCTGCTGTTGGGTGGTTGGACCTGGCGCTCGGGGAGATCCTATCGGCTGAGGAACAGGAGATGGGCCACCACCTAAATCCCCTGAAATGGCTCTCTGTGTCTGGCATGTCAAGCAGAGCCATTCTTTCTTCTGGAAAGTATAAAATGACCATGCATCAAAGAGTAATCATAGCTGTAACACAATCAATCACAATCCCAGGGCATAAAAAGGCATAATGAAATACCAAAGCAACATTAATCATCAAGGTTCAAATACAGTCTTGCTTGCTTTCTCTCCCAGGGGTGAAATTCAATGCAATTTGTTCAGGCGGAACTGGCAGCCAAACCCAGTATAATTGGACCTGGTCTAGGATTGTGGCCTTCTATTAGATAAATCCTCGCTGACTTTGTTCCTGGTAAAGCTTTTACTTGCACATGTTTAACACATGTTTAACATACCTGTGTAAGTACATATCACTGACCAGGAAAAAAAATGATGGTCAAATTCATTAACAAAAGGTGAAAAATCTTCTCTCAAAGCAAGTGATAGGAGGCGCTGGGAGTTTGCAGTAACCTTTGCTATTTTGGTGATAAGAATCAGTAGAACATGACCACCAATGATCAACCAAACAGACACGACACTGGCAAAAATTATACCAATCAACTATATCAGTGTCACAAATACAAACAGAAAAAGTGAGGAAATGGAAAACACCATTCAAGATCTAAGCTCATATGAGGGTCCATTTATTCACCACTACACACAGTTTAACACAGATGTGATCCAAACATCCAAAAGGACACCAAGTTGGCAGTCAGAGCACATGTTTAAACACTCTACCGGACCACAGGAGGCAACAGAGTAAAAGTTTCCTCCTTTGGTCACAATAGATGCTTTCAAACCCAAGGAACTTTTTTATAGTTCTTAGAACTGTTGGAGGAAATTCCCCCTTTTTTGTGTGTCCACACTGCAGGAACTGAGAACGATTGTAGTTCTTAAATCCTACTTCAGGGTAGGTTCTCTTCCAGCACAAGAGGAACCCTGAGTGATGTAAGTGTACGGTGCTTGGTGGAACATGAGCCAATGTAGCACTGGTAACCGCCATTATTACAAACTCATGTAAAACTTTATCTGTATAAACAACAACAGGCTTTCTTAAGTGTACATGTGACGGAGGAAATGCAGTGCAATTATGATGTATCCAAATGAAAAAAAAAATATTTCCTAGCATTTTCTGCTTACATCACGCGAGCAAGCCAGCTTAGGTCACTTCAGCATTCTTACTGGCGGTGTTTATGCAAACAGAAAAAAAGCTCTTGAAATTATGTTCTGTAGTTCTCAGGGGAGCTCCTCAGTGGGTAGTTCCTCAAATGAGTCCCTGGAACTATTTGGTCCGAAAGCACCTTATGATGGCATCCGGATGGAGTTTGTTGATTCATTCACACTTTGTTTGCATGCTGGGCCTTCTGTGAGAACTGATGAGGCTGGTTCTGGGCTTTTTTTTTTATAACAACAGTTGTTCTATCTGTTGTACTCCCGAGTCTTTAGAGTAAGTTGTTCTATCTGTCGTTCTATTCCTTGGACCTGCCTGATGCATCCTGATGCCCTTCGTCTGGCTGGAGTCTCATCACATCGCTCCTGTGGAGGACGGCCCCTTATGGACAGTTGAAGTCACACTTAGAAGACACTCTGGACTCTTACAGTCATGCTTTTATGGCTGAGGACTACAGTTGACTTGCTAACTTTAGGACTGCAGTTGTCATG
>JAODVO010000019.1:37943797-37955845 GCA_025400055.1 Notarius lentiginosus
TGCAGCAAAAGGTGGCTCTACAAAGTATTGACTTTGGGGGGTGAATACTTATGCACACTCCAGATTTCTGTTTTTTCATCTTAATTATTGTTTGTGTCACAATAAAAAAAAGTGCACTTTTAAAGTGGTCGGCATGTTGTATAAATCAAATGGTGCTAACTCCCCAAAAATCCATTTTAATTTCAGCTTGTAATGCAACAAAACAGGACAAACGCCAAGGGGGATGAATACTTTTGCAAGGCACTGCAGATGCATATTTATAACCCGATTCAATTATATGATCTTATTTTCCGAGTTATTTTAGATTAATATCTTTTTTTTTTAAGCCTGAAAACATTCAAACCAACACTTATCATGCTCTGATGATCTCTCGGAAATGGAGACAGATTAGTGATAAGTTTTGGTAGTTTATATGCTGAGTAACAGCTCACTGCCTCTTCTCTCTCTCTCTCTCTCCCTCAAGCAGGGTCAAGGCTGCATCTTTTTTAAGCTCAGAGAAAGTCTGAGACAGGCTATAAATTTCTAGAGGTGGATTTTATGCTCATTTCTTTGAAATATTTCAGCAGGATCGTGATGTCCTGATTCTCCTTAGTCTTCATAAAATAATCTGAAATAAAGAGTAAATAACTGCAGGAATCAAAGTCGCTGTGTCTATTCTTTTGAGACGATTGCTGACCTGATAGATTGAAGATATTTTTGATCGATGATTTCCAATGCATCAGCCAATAATGCAATATAATATGATCCAGTGTTGAGTAGAATTCAGTATGGTGCAAATGGTGGATTGAAAAAATTGCAAATTGCCCCGTAATTGCAAACAAGCGTGCATGCTGAGCATGAAACGGTGTCAGCTATATCACACTTTTCATCCACAAAGAAAAGCTGCAATTTATGTTCTGTGATGCTGGTGAATCACACCGTGATCGACAAACCGCGTAAAGTGTCAGAGTGAATGTGTAGAGCAAATGTTGTAAACAAAAACATTGACTGCATAAAAACGGATGATGCTGTCATTCCATAAAAACGAAGCCAAAATACTTCCACCATGTTGTCAAATTTGCAGCCGGCGTCTGCGCAGTCAAGACTTTCTCCTCCTTGAGTTTGCGCACTCGAGACGAGAGGTAACATGAGGTATACCTTCATCCTTTGGTAGCCATGCCCCCCTTCCAGCATGTTACAAAATGTGTTCATGGTGGAAATCAATCTTACGTCGATCCAGAGAGCTGAAATCATTTCAGCTGGAGATATTTCACTTCTCCGGATGCTTCTCATAAGGAAGCTGATCACTTGGACATGAACTGGACATTCGCCAGCTGGTTTCGACCAACTTTGAAAGACCTACTTAGAAAATCCATCCTAATCCTATAGATAGTGTGTTTTCACTGACACACAAATGGATTTTGCACGAATTTCAAAATCTGTCTGGCTGGATGTCGTTAATACTGAGATCATGGCCACTGTATGAGCTAGCACAAATAAAACGAGCCTTTTTCTGATTATAACCTCTCACTGTTTCAAATGGTTTTAATCGAAATGCCTCACAGTTTGAATTCATGTCCAGAAAAGTTCAAATAAGTCGGTATATGATGGTCAGTTCTGTGATGAAGCGAGCTGACTGGCTACAGCCGGTCTCTTCTGGGAAAGCTGTCAATCACGTCATTCCCAAGCACAGCCACACCCTCTTACTTTACAGCAGAATCACGTTTTAAAAACAAATTTATAAAGGAAAAAGAAGCGCAGATATCAACAGAAGGAAAACTAACCATTTGAATTAGACACTGGATAAACAGAAAAACAGTTTTGATGAGAAACGTGACATGGAATAAAAGGCTGTTTTGTCATTTTAACACATGGGGATGGGCGGAGCTAAGAATTATCCTGCAACCAGCCAGCAGTGGCACCAGCGCTGTGATGGCTTCACTTTTTCGAGATGATGTGCTGTCCTGGTTGTGAATAATTAATAAATGACTCACTGAAAAAGTGCTGAATGTTTAAGGGATTATAATTTATACATTGAAAAATACAGTCATAGACATGTTCATACTGAAACAGTCCTCAGAGACGATGTAAAGCAATGAAAAGTCATGAAACGAGGACACGCCTCACAAACTGCTGCTTGGACCCCTGTCGTCGCTGCTCATAGGTACAGGATATTAGATATATTTTTATACATTTGAAATCACTTTTTTCAGACATACACTTTATAAATGTACTTTAGAGCAGGAAAAGGCAGTGCAGCATGCATTCATTCATTTCCTGCTTGTTTTATTTCCCCTCCTGCCTCGTTCTGATTGGCCGGCTGCTGCAGCCAATGGTGTGGCTCACACATAAAAACTGAGCACAGAGTGATAAAGGGCATGGTTTTATCGTGTAACACGTTTATTTTACTGCGAAGGACGATTGCTGAGCTGATACACTGAAGATAGTTTTGATCAATGATTTCCAATACATCAGCCAACAATAAAAGTCACTCACACACACACACGTATATGTACAGATAGACAGACATTAGGAAAAAGAAAAATCACACACTCCCATCACGCACACACACCTTTCGTCTGCACAAGGAAAAGAAGATTATGACAACACAGAATTTTGAAAGTTTGGTCAGAATCTGAAACATTTTTTCCCCATAACACTGATTGTTCCGGCTGAGACCGGCACGACTGTCTTCAAAAACACAACTGTGACTGGTCCAGCAATTAAATAAGAAAATGTAAGGACCGTCCAAATCCTCCATCATGTCCAGGACAACTTTTTTTTTTTTGTCTTTGCTCTGTAGTCAACGACACACACTCTGCTGAGCAATCCGAGGTGTGTTCACTTGCACCACAGCCTTTCGGGCTGCTCACAGGTGCGGTTTGTTAAAATCAGAGTGTGTTCACGAGCATGTTTTCATCATCTGAAGTGTTGAGACTTCACTTGGTCAGTCAGAACAGGTCCATAAGCACTCATCTTCACACAGTGGAAACGTGTCTTCACCTCCTTTGGCTTTTGTAAATGTGAGGTGTATTCACTACTTTCCATAACTATCCGTGGATTCATCAGTGCTAGTTTTTATAAACTACAGTATGTTCACTAGCGCCAATCTGGATACGTCCAAACGCGTTTTTTCGCCTCAGGGTGTTCACTCGCACTGGTCTTGATAAATCACAGAATGTTCATTGTGATGTTCCTCATCGGCATGGACGAGGTTTTTTTTATTTTTTTTTAAGTAAAAGGTCACTCATCTTCATCAGCATTCTCACTCGCTCTTGTTTTTTTCCTCAGCTAGTCATCAACCTGAATGTGTTTGAGCCAGGCAGTGTTCAGAGGTCCTAGTTGTATTGATTTGTTTGTTAGTTCTTGGATTCCGAACTTTGAGGGTTTATCAGCACCTTTCTCAGAGAAATCGCGGGGCGTGTTCACTGGCGCTTGGCTTTGTACGGCCGAGATCGCTTTCTTCGGTCCGGCTTGCGTTGTTTATGGAGCCGGCCGATGCTCACACCCTGCCTCCTGCGCACGGAAATGTTCTGCTCCACCAGACTCGCCAGCATACCTACACACACACACACACACACAATTTATTAAACGTGAAATGATGTGGCTTTTTTTATGCTGCTGGGAAAGACCCTACCTCAGTGTAAATGACTTATCGCAACACACTCATACACATCAACACGTCTCCATGATGACTTCTGCACTAACGTGAGTCACACAACTTACACACAGAGAGAGAGAGAGAGAGAGAGAGAGAGAGAGAGAGAGAGAGGAAATGGAGGAGACATGAAGACTGATACCTCCAGAAGCCGACTGTACTGATTGAAAAATGTGTAAATGTGTGCTTGCACATGGCCATGAGATCAAGGGTCTCAGTCTGAGGCTCTTTAGTATCCTGATACGTGTCAGAAAGACAGATTAAAAAACAAACAAACAGCATGGCTGAACACAGCACTGATGCATCCTGTATTCTTCACTTTTACAATTTGTGCCTCTTAAATGCTTCAAGCTGATGAAGTTTCTTATCATACCTTGTGTCGACCCCCCCATGAGTTTCATTTCAGATTCCATTATCGTTATAATTAATAGTAACAATTGTAGTAATTTTATATATATATATGATTCTTTAAAAAAAAAATTATTTCACACTTTAGATTCAGCTCCATCCCAAAAACTCTCATCTGTTTCATTTTCTTTAATCTTTCTTTATTGCAGGAAGAATATTTCACACCAGCCAATCATTTCCCTTCAAAATCTCACGTGTCTTGGTTCTGTACCCGCGGCCCGACTCTCACTCTGCAGGACGGAGTTTACAGTTTCATTTCACTTGATCTTTCATCTCAATCAGGATTTCACCAGTCTGGGAAGGCCACTGCCTGAATGTTTGTTTTTTCCTTCTCTCTCTCTCTCTCTCTCTCACACACACACACACCCCTGATTCAGCACATGAGTTAATTAGACTCCATTCAGTTGGATCAGGTTTAATTGGAGCAAGGAGAACTTAAAACTGTGCAGGACTCGAGCACTCGGCCTGGTGTTATGTCGCCTGATTAACCTTTTGTTGATTTCCAAATTAAATTCAAACTCAACAAAATTAATCAGTTCACATCAAAATCTGGGGTCTGTAATAAAGGATAAGTTTACTGTGTGTGTGTGTGTGTGTGTGTGTGTACCTTCCTGTGCCAGCATGGAAATGAAGGTACAGATGAACTCATCGTAGTTATGAGTCCTCCTCTGATCATCAATCTGAAACACAATCGTATTTAAAATAAATAAAAGTAATATATCAGCATTATTTTAATTTTATTATTCAGTCATGAACAGAATCTAATCTAAAGGTGCGTCGTGGCTCAGGCATGTTCTCATACGCTGACTTGGTGTTGGGGTTCTAAAGCCCGGGAATAATCAGAGCTCGTACCTTGTATTTCTTCCGCTTCTCCACCTCCTCTTTCAGATACACTTCGTAGTTTGCGATATCGGCCTCCACGCACTTCAGCAGAGCCAACAACTCCTACAGCGGGGAAGAGAAACAATAACAATAACGACGCTGAGCAGGAAAAACATACAAAGGATCAGAAGAAAACAGAACAAGGAGAACTTTGTTGAGAGAAAAGGAACGGATCTTTATCTCGGACCCAAAACGCTCAGGAGTAACAGGACTGATTAGTTTTAGGGGGCGCTACAGATTCACCCTGAACACATGATGAGAATCCTGACTGAATCCTCACTTTAGGAGTGTATTTCTCGCCGAGCGGTTTGGTGAGCGCCTCAGGCTCTGCAAAGCTCGCCGTCTCCACTCTCGGCTTGTCCTTGCTCGTCTCTGCGACGTCCTTTTCCTGTTTCAGCTCTCGAGACGCTCCTCCTTTCCCTCCATCCACCTCTCCTCCTTCTGTCCTCTCACTCGGCTCCTTACTGTCCACTCCGCCAGCTTTCTTCACCACATCACACACCGTGTCTGTGCACAGGAAGAGAAAGAGCGATTAGGTTAGTCACACACAGAGAGACAGACAAAGAGATACACAGACAGATGGACATTATTTCAGTCGAGTGTGTTCATATTCGAGCTCTGTGCATGGGCCAGTCGGGGGTGATCGAGCACTACCACACTTTATTATTCTGTACATTACTCCTGTGTGTGTGTGTTGTACCTGTACTCGGCAGTGTGTAGATGGCTCCATCCTCTCTGAGCTGCAGCTGCGTGGAGCTGATCAGGGCGCCAAGCTCTCGGACGGCGCGGTTGTGTCGAGTGTCGAGTCTCAGCAGGACGTCATCGTCTCCGAACAGTACGCGGCTCAGGTGGCAGGCCACGGGGCTGGAGGGTCGAGTGGCAGCCTGGAGGAGGGCAAGAGGACTGAAACTCACAAAAGAACCCACTGCTCCAGATCTTCCTCTCTAGATAAAGCCCAAAAGCATCTTAAACTTTCTAATCTAAAACAATAAACAAACACTCTGCTTCTCATAAATACTGATGAGCCTTTCAGACGGTCTCATTCACAAGAAGCAATTATTTAAAAGTACGTGAGGAAGTTGGACCTGTGAGCGTGCAGGAGATCTGAGCGGAGAGTTGAAGGCGCTGCCGATCTCGGAGGCCGTGTCCGTGCTCTCGTTGCTGGGCGTGGGTGAGGGCTGGCAGGCGGGCGTGATGCTGATGCCCCCAGTTCGGCCCTCTGTGCGAACGTTCAGGATGGAAGAGCCGGGCGTCGCCGTCGTCCCTGTCGTTGCCAGGGCCTCCTTCCTCTGTGCCTCCTTTTTGAGTCTCTCAGCAAGCATGCTCAGAGCCAGCTGACCCTCCACGCCCGAGACTCCACCTCCACCACTGTTCCGGGCCACAGCCCGCCCGCGGACACCTGCCTTTTTGGGGAACCTGTTAAGCAAAACACATGAACTGCATAAAGACCCACAGGATCTCTGTGTGACCATCTCTCTCTCTCATACACATCCTATACCTGTCCTCCTCTTCCTCCTCATCCTCATCTTCATCATCAGAGTATGAGGCCTGAGGGGGGCCAGGGGCACGAGCACGAGCCACGCCTGCAGCTAGGTCCTCCTCCTCCTACACACACACACACACACACACAATATATAACAACCAAACTCATAATAATCATAAACACCATTCATATAATTAAAACACAAATAAATAATTTCATTTAAATTAATTATTTTATGTGAAAAGCAAATTAAAAAATTCAATCATTAATTTAGCAATTATAAATAAATAAGAAAATTAAATAAAAAAAAGAATTAAAAATATCTTTGAAAAATAATTTTACATTGTAGAAAATGTTTTGTTTTGAAGACAGTAATTTGGACAGACAGATTTCATGCCGGCGTCTCTCGGCTCACCTGCATGGGGGACTTGGCGTAGTTGTGGTTGTCCAGGAAGGCGGGCAGGCGCTGGACGATGGAGCTGGGGCCAGTGGTGGTGCCCCCTGGAGGCAAAGTCGGAGGCTTCACTGTGGCTTTGGGTTTCTCTGAGGAGCTCGACACGGCAGGAACACTTGCGACGTCTGCTGAGTCTATACACACACATACACACACACACACACAGAGATACTAATGGAATGTTTTTTTGGAATTTCATCTCCTGCTCACTAAACACAGACACACACCTGTGGGTGGAGCTGGACCAGGAGTGACTGGTGTATCTGACCCCTCCTCCTTTTTCACAGCAGGGGGCGTGTCCTCAGAGGACGAGGAGTCTTGCTGCTTGCGTTCCTGTGTTGTGTCTGCCTGGGAAGCCCTGATGGCCTGGAAAAATAAAGATATGATTCACGTCAAGGAAACGCTCCAAGCACACGAACCTACAGTACACACTAGGGGGCGATGGAGTGCTACCACAGGAATACAGCAGAGTCTTTTCAAAATAAATATTTGTATTTTCACTCCACCTGCTGCAGTCCTTCCAGAACGATCTGCCGGTTGCGTTTGAGCACCTCGAGTCTGGACTCGTACTTCACCCTGCGGTCAGGAACCACAGCCATCAGGTTGAAGCGGATGTCATGGTACGGCTCACTGTGGGCGGGGTTTGGGAAGAGACACGGGTCAGGAAACGTCTCATCTGTGGGGTCAGGCTTTCAACATCAAAGTAATTTAACCAAATCCATGGAAACGATGTGCGATAAGAGGTATGACCATGTGGGATATTGAGTACATGATACAAAATAAATTACTGTACTTCTTCAGGCTTTAAACACACACACACACACACACACAGGATTCAACACAGACGTGATGACTGAACTGAAGAGTGGACGACAAAGGGTCAAAAATTAACGGCTCCTTCGGTGGAAGCCGTGCGGTTTAGTGGGATGCAGGAGGCAATTGGAGACGTTGGCAGTTGGAATCTTCTCCACATGACTGACTGAGATGGACATCATGATAGTGTTTGATACAAAGGACTAGAACATCATGCTGTAACAATGGAGCTGTGTTTCAGAAACGAGGAACAAGAGAGGGCGTGTCTCACCCTGCCGTCGCCAAGCCGATCCTCTCCATAATGACCCTCCGAGCTTTGTCTGTCCACTCCTCCTCTTCTCCCCAAGGACCTGCAGAGAGAGAGAGAAGTTCATTTGCATATTTAAAGTCCTCCTGTCTGAAATAAAATAAAATGCTTTCTCACAAATGTCAACATTAAACAAAACCAAACATCTAACTTCAGTACTGAATGTAGCTCTGACACTGTGATGGTGTGTAAAAGCTGACCGTGGTCGATGGGGTAGGCTTTGAGGCCGTCCAGCTCAAACAGTCTGTCTTTAATAGGGACGTAGCTGACGAAGTGGAAGGCCTCCATCGTCCTCACGGCGCTGATACCGTTCTGTTTCTCCGGCAGGTGCCGTGGCTCAGGCCTCCAGAGAACACAGTGAGCAGAGAGACGTGTTTTACACTGTCATTAATAACGTCCTGTTTAATTACACGACTGACACCCGCCTCGTTTCTCACACCTCGGAAGATCATATGGCCCAGAATGGCTTCAACTTCAAGAATTTCAGCAAAGATACACCTCAACACCACTGGACTGCCTTCAACACCACTGCACTGCCCTCAGGGTTCTCCAGAAAATCTGAAGTTGCTGGATACATGGTGGACTCTGGAATCCGCTGCAGCTCGCCAAAGGTGCACTCATGTTTGTGGGGTCTGGGAGCATGCCCCCCCCCGAAAATGTTTTAATTTCCATGCCTTCTGGTGCATTCTCAGCTAATAAATTACTAACCATTTCCCTGTAAAATACTTGCAAAACCTGTATGAAATTTCCCTCCAGGTGTGCGTGTGCTTGGCTTTCTCAGTTCCCCTCTGTAGTACGCTGCCTGGCTCTGGAACATAACTACATACGCTACGGCATGGTCACGTTGTCTGACTTGGCCAATCAGAATACAAGAATCAATCAACAAATACGGTGTCGCTTCCGGTCATGTTAGACCTGAATCAAAGACAATTTTGTGGTGGAATAATTGGATTTGTAGCGGAGATGATATAAAATCACTTGAACACTGAAAGGCAAGGTTTTTTGGGGGATTTTGGGGCTCGAGTAGCCGGCGCGGACCGTGTGTGTAGGCGGAGAAAACCACCAGTTGCCAGCGATTCTGGACATCTCTGGTACTGTACTCAACACCACTGTACTCAACACCACTGTACTGTCCTCTGCTTTACTCCATTCTGCTTTCCTGCCCTCGACAGTAATGTTCCATTCTCGACTCTGCTCTGCTTGTTTGTTTCACACAGTAAAGTCATGGAGTCGCTGTGTTCTGCAGATGCTGTACCTGGCGTGACTGTTGTGCGCCTTTGCTAACTCTGGAGCATTCCCGATGGCATAGCCTTTACTCTGCACACACACACACACACACACACACACAGAAGGGACAGTTAAGCTTGAGGGAGACTGTTCCTAGATTCATAAATGAGTGAGAGAACAGCAGTATATACACAAGTGTGTGTGTGTGTGTGTGTGTGTGTGTTTACTTCTGGACTGAATCCCTTCGTGAAAGCCTTCATGCGGCTCAGTGTGCTGCCCAGCTCCACCCCGCTGCAGTTCAGGAGCACACTCAGTAATGCATGAGTTGCACATGAGTTCGGAATCAGCTACACACACACACACACACACACAATTCCTAACATTAATGCAGGTAAGAAGAACAAGAATTGCACAAATGGAATAAAAACATTTAACCCTAAAAACATTTTGTGAGAATAAGTGACCCACTAATTAAAACCCAAGAAAGGTAAAACAAGCGAAACTGACTTGGTGAGCGAAGAACATGTCATTGACAATGTCGTCGTCAATAACCGAGGTCTCGTCCACCAGAGTGGACACTTTCCTCCTGGAACGACGCTCCTCTATCCATTTAAACAGGAAGATGAAACCGTACACGGGGCTGAGCACAAAACACACAACACACATACAGCATGAACATCTCATCTACAACACATCTGTGTGTGTGTGTGTGTGTGTGTGTGTGTGTGTGTGTGTGTGTGTGTAAAAAATACACTTACCTCTGGCATTTGCTCTGCAGGTCATAGATCTCCTCCACCTGAACACCCTTCACACCTGAGCAACACACAAACAATACATTCATCAGATCCTCTCTCACATGTGCATCATTTTACATAATATAATCTGCAGAAGAAATGAGCGTAAACAAAGAAAAGAAAATGGAAAGAAAAGTTCCTCACCAAAATCCTCCACCAGCAGCGTGAAGAGACCTGAAAGAAAAAGCGCAGAGGAACATCATCACGGCACATCGATGTGAGGTGTCTCACGTCACTGATTACATGAACATCATTAAACAGAGAGAGAGGCCTTAATGCCACTGAGAAGGAGTTTATTATATAAACTGGTTTATAAACACACTGCTGTGGGACACAGTGCAGTAAACAGGGTTGGAAATAACAGCTCTCAGAATCATCATCATCATCATCAGAATAATAAGAAGAAGAATCTTTCGAGCACAATTCACATATAAAATGCGTGTCAAAGTCGATCTCGATATCACAATACACTTGCGATACCACAAATATTGAGAAACCGGTTTTTATTATATATTTTTTGAACAAATCAGTTGGAAGTAGATGATGTGAGGTTAATTTTTTTTCAGTACTCTTGAAAAAACATTTTCAGATTTTACCATTAACTTAATTTATTAAAATAATTTAATATTAAAAAATTTAAGCAGCTTTTTAAGCACAGCATGACTGCATTGCTGGGAAAATGTGAGCAAACCAATATATCATGATATATTCGGTCATATTGTCCAGACCTAGCTTTAAAAAAAAAGAAAATTAAATAACATAAACTTTAATCTTAATGAAACATGAGCAGCCTGAGATCCAAAGAACTGACTTCAAGTGCACTAGACAGGGTGGAAAGCCCTTGTTTTATACCCTATGTAGTGCACATATGGACACTTTAGACACTGCAAGGCTAAATAAGTGTCTTAATCAGATTGCTGAGGAATTTTTTTAATAAACTGTTTATTTCTCAGGGATTACTGCAATGTTCGGGGATTATTTTACACGTTGTTTTGAGATCACTGACATTAGAAGATCTATCACACAGCGTTTATCCTGTGATCATGACAGTCATCATTAACGTTTGTTTGATTGTTTATGACAGAGTTTAATAACTGTGTGTAATCAGTGACCAGACACTGTGTGCACTGTAACACTGTTAGCCACTGTTAGCTTAGCGAGTTGACTCACCGGGGTCGCTCTCCAGCTCCAGCCAGCCTTTATTCATTTTTATTCTCTTTAATGAAGTCCAGACAGCTTTTTACAGTTGACTCAAATAAAAATCCATGTTGCTGTGTTTACAATCCGAGAGCTCGGAATTGTGAGCAACTTTTGCTCTTGCATGAACCTTTCTTGTAAACACAATAGATTAAAAAAAAAAACCCGTCAGTTGTTGATTGCGTCATCGACCTGCGACGAACCAGCGCTTGCAGTTCCATTGGCAGCCACGAGATGTCGCTGCGGCATCAAATTGTGTTTTCTGAGCCGTGAATCGAGAAGGGGGGAAATATACAGTATATATCCGCTTGTTTTTGCATTCTTTCCTGTTAACGTTCTTGAGTATTTCTGCATTGTTGTGATTCTGAATGGTCCAGCCTAATCGTTTAATCCCGAACATTTGAAATATTTTAATAGTTTGGCTGGTTTTCGGAATTCATTTCCTATTTTATTTTCCAGTGCTCATGCATTGAAAATTTCTCTGTTCGATATTCAAACATTTGACCATTAAATGTTCCAGCAGTAAGAAATGACAATGCGAGAATTTCTGTTTTTCTGTCGTAGTCATAGTAAAAACACAGACACTTCCTTGACTATTCACATCAGTTTAAGGAAATGTTAATCCTTTAATATATCTAATATTATGTTTAATGTTTTGAGTTACTTTTACATGACTTTTATTATTATTATTATAAAATATTTTATCTTTTTACATACTTTTATTATTGTTTTCGATATCATCTTGGTTCTGTCACTGGTATTATTTAAGGTCATCTGGCTGTTTTATGATTTAAAATATCTGCTTGCTGGTCTTTATGTCTGTTTCTAAAGCACTGTGAACTGCAT
>JAODVO010000019.1:38089048-38091548 GCA_025400055.1 Notarius lentiginosus
TTGTGTAAGTAAGTGCACCAAGGTGCTGATGACACTAAAGACACCTTGAACCTTGGAAAAAAAAAAAAAGAATATGTTCTGAAACCTGTTCATCAGCTTTAACGTTGAGAAATCACTACGACTGTGTTGGTTTAAAAATTTAATATCCGCTCCTGACCTTTCATCCAGAGGTTGCTAGTTCAAGTCCCAGTGATACCACAGCCATCCAAGGCCAGGAGCTACAGGGGTAACATACTCTCTCCCCTGTCAATTACAGTGATGTGAGCCAATCATGGGCCTCTGTGGGCTCATGCATACAGAAGTGGGCGGATAGTACTTTCCTCAGAGTGTGTTACTCCGCCCACTAATGTTGCATCAACAGCAGTTTGAAAAGCCCTTTGCCCTCCCTGGTCAGTAGCTGTCCTGTCTGGTGGTTGGGAATTAAATTAGGGAGAAATTTACAGGGAAAAACTAATATCCAAATGATTCTTCTAATAAAATGGCTTTAGTACTGATCTTCATGTTAATTCAGATTTTATCTCGTGTCTCTGTGCAGCCACGCCGTGGAGAGCGCCGGATAAGATCGACCTATATGATGTGCGACGGAGACCCTGGTAAACCTCAACCTCTCTTCTGTGAATATTTTGCCACAGGAATTTGACCAAGAACACTGGCTACTTTCCTGTCAATCACACTCTCTTAGCCAATCAGAGTGTTCCCCTCCTCCTCGTGTCTTTAAGTGAAAGGTGTGCAGTGGCTGCTGTCGTGTTCCAGCAGAGCTAGAACTAGCTAGAGACTGGGAACTCACCCTGACTAAACTGGGGGAAAAAACTGTGAAATATTTGAAAACTCTTTTGTATTTCTTTTTTGATATTTAAAAAAAATTCTCCCTAGGTACATCCAAGGAGCGTCATCCCCCAAAGACATGGTCATCCTTGTGGATGTGTAAGTGTTTGTGTCCCTCTGAATTGTAATTCTGTGGATGTCATCTGCTTGTTTTGCTCTTCGTGATGTGGACACTAAAGTCACATCACACACCAAAGAAAAGGCAAAATATGGACAATTTAGAAATGACACAAATATCATGTTTTGGAGGAAATTTTACAGCCCTGATAGGTTTCTTGCCTATTATTATCTGGAATGTAATATCAATATCAATAATATTGTTGATACAGTCCTTTTAAAGCTTCGTTCAGATTGCTTGTTTAATGTCCATCATCAAACTGTGAACATTTTGTGATTGTCACTGGAGAGCAAAGCAAGAAAACATTGTTCTAAATCTCTGGAAAGTGTGATAGTTGGAACATCATCTGGAGACCTGTTTTGTTCACAAACTGAAATTTTTTTGTCAGCTTCTTATAATTAATTGATGCTAACAATATTGTTGTATTGAATATCAGCACAGCTGTGATTCGGTCAGAGGCTGAGTGCCATCGCTAATCCCAGCCGCGCTGATATTCAGTACAGCAGCACGACTTCGAGTGTGATATCACTTTTATACAACAGTTTTATAAACAAGAAATTAATATTGAATAAGTTACATTTTGGACACAATATCTGCAAATGTTCTGTTTATTTTTGCTCTGCGTTCAGAAATATGGTACATCCCGAAGAAGCCATGCTCATGTTATAGCATGTTGGCTAGCTCACGTTGATTTGTACATTCTCGTCAAAGCTGCTTCCAGTGAAATTGGGATCGCTTCTTCCTTTTCATCATCACCTGACGAGCTTTCATATTTTGAGTAAAAAGTTATATTCCTGAAAAGCATCATTTGCTATGTCCGCTGATGATGTCGCTAACACTACCATAGTAACCATTTTGAATGAGGAAGTAGAATTTTACACAGATGAGTGGAGTGATGCACACAGTGAAACACTCTCGGAACTCTACTCGACTGATCAGATTAGACCAGAACTAACTGTTGTATAATCAAGTTTAATTCTCATGAAAGAACAAAACAAAAAAATTCATAGGATCGAATGATGGACTGGGACACACTGTGAGGGCGCCGCATCACCTCATTTCAACTGTGCAACTGTCAATCATTCTGGCTTCATATTCCGATTGGTTCATCTGATGTTTTTATTAGTGGCATAAAAGTCTGAAACGGTTATTTTTTTAAAGATGTATGTATGCATTTATTTATTTATTGAGTATTTTCACTTGTATCTCTCATGATCCCTACCAACAGTTCAGTTTGAATCCCTCAGATGAAGAGCAGTGACTATTTCGTTTTCTCTGTGCATCTTTTCTAAATCCCCCCCATAGGAGTGGAAGTGTGAGTGGTTTAACTCTGAAGCTGATTAAAGCCTCAGTAACAGAAATGTTGGACACGCTGTCTGATGACGATTACGTTAACGTGGCACGGGTCAGTGGACACACACACACACACACCGTGAGCATGGTCGAAGTATTGACATTGAAATTCTTCAGGGAATTATTTTACGTACTGTTTCTCTTTGCTTCTCTTGAGTTTTTCCCCCCATTTCTTTCCTTCTCTCTCTAATTCCTCCCTCTCTT
>JAODVO010000019.1:38096548-38099069 GCA_025400055.1 Notarius lentiginosus
TTCAATCTGATTGGACTATGGTGTTTGTTCAGAATCAGCTGATCCTGGGAGTGATGGGTGTGGACGTTCACCTGGACGAATTGAAGAGGCTTGCACCACGCTTTAACGTGAGCTTTGCTCTTATAAGATAAATCACACTTTCTGCTTTAGCCACATGCTTAATAGATCTAAACACCCAGTGGCAATGAGAAAACTCAGTGGGTGAACAGTACACAGTCTGTGGCCAAAGGTTTGTTCTTTCAGAATATTTAAAGATGACATATTGTACCGGTAACTCTTTTCCACAAATTGACACAGTTCCCTGAAGTCTTAATGAAATATCTGTGATATGTTTTGGTCAAAATACCACAAAGATAAAGCCCCACAGCTCTGTTCTCACTCTGTCTAAACAGCCCTGTTCAATACAGCTGATTTGAGCATCTGTTCCTTTAAATGATAATGAGCCACTGCTCGCTCTACCCCCCCCCACTAGCCAATCAGGTAGCACTGTACTCATGAATATTCATTTGCAAAGGCAGTTCTTTCGCCATGAGATACTCAGATCAGGGGATGGGGTCATTCTAATAAGCTCCAATTTTGATATAGAAAGAGGGGCTGAGTCTGAGCAGCTTGTTGAAGCTCATGTTTTCTGAAATGGGCAAAAAAAACAACAACCCTGACTGGGTGTCTTATTTTAGAGTGTGTGGGTGGGTTGGCTTCAGATACCCAAATGTATGTGCACAAGCACTGAAAAAATGACTATTTCATAATATGTCCCCCTTAACAGAACAGTAGCAAAGAAACACATTTCGCATTGACTACTTTTTGGAAATGTACTTAACATTTGCAAAACTAATATAAATGTTCATTTTGTTTGTTTTTTTAAATTGTAGCTGGGAGCCAATGGCTACATTTTTGCCATCGACCCAAATGGATATCTGCTCCTTCACCCAAACCTGCAGAACAAGGTGATGAGCACAACAGTGTCTGAGCAAAAGAAAATGACTAACTGTGGTGAACTGGACTGGTGTTTCTTCTGGTCCTGTAAAGCAAAGAATGCTGTCACTAATGAGGCTCTTGGGAGACATACGAGAAAGGAGTGAAACCAGAATACCTCAGATCACCTTGAACTTACACTTCTTCCACACAGAATTCAACAGATTAGTGTGATCAGCCTGGATGTGATGGTTCGGAGGTCACTCAGACATTCGACCAAATTTAACACCATTTCATTTGGCTTGGCTTTTCTTAATTAATTGTATGTTGTGCCGGTGTGTGATTGGAGTGAAGGAATTACGGGCTTGCATGACAAATCATATTATACTGATGACTAACGTTTAACACCTCATCTTCTATGCATGTTTTTTTTTGGCTTATTGGACAAAATGACTTCATCCAACATATTTTATAATGAAGACACAGTGAAGCTGAAACCATGCTGCTTCCTAATAAGGTTCATGTGGGCCATGTGGTCTTATTATACAGTGCAAACTATGGATAATCAGTGACTTTGCAAAATTGACACATTCACAACAATGTCAAATGGGCGGAGCTAATTTAGGGCAACATTCCATGGTCATCATTCACAAATCTGGTATTGACTCTTTCCTGGGTTTGATCGGTTTAGCTGGAGCAGTGTTGTTCCTTCAAACTCATTTGAAGGGATTTTATACCTGATCATAGCAGACATTAGATAATTTGTAGACTTGAATCTCCTGTAGAGAGTGCTATAAGATTAACATGCTTTCAGCCAAGGCAGGATGAGTTTGAAACTAGGAAACACCAAAACAGTTTGAGACCTAGACAACCTGACCATATGGTAGAACTAGAACATAAACGCGCAGGTCACCAGGAGAGACATGAAACTGTAAAACATCAACAATTTCACTAGAAGAAAAAAAGAAGAAGAAACCAAACAAAAAGGTGGGTTATGGCCAGGGCAAAGCTGGACCACAAACTGAGGGAAAACACAGGACGTCAACAGCAAGCTTGTGTACCACAGTGCATTTGTGTTCTCAGGTGGTGGACCTGCCTGAACCTGTGACTCTGGACTTCTTAGATGCTGAAGTGGAAGACAGCAATAAACGGGAGGTACAAACTAAAAACAGTAACAGAACCAAAAATATTTCCTCTGTGAAATTCGGGTTCCTTTTGAGCAAGTTTACAGGAATTACATGAGTCTCAGTGGGACATTAAGACTCGAGTGAAATGGAGAACTGCTATTGTACAGCTTTTTTATTTACTTATTCACTGACTTAATTGACTTCAACTGTAGTTGTTCTTGTGATTTTGTGTTTTGCTCAGTAAAATCACTTTCTCTGACCTTTTCTTCCGAAGATCCGAAGGCAGATGATTGATGGCCGGGCAGGTGAGATGACAATCAAGACTCTCGTCAAGTCAATGGATGAGGTACGTGAACACATTTAAAAGAATTTGTGCTTTTTGTGAATATGTAGTTTATAAATAACAACAACAACAACAACAATAATAATAATAATAATAATAATAATAATAATAATTATTATTATTATTATTATTATTA
>JAODVO010000019.1:38203982-38214151 GCA_025400055.1 Notarius lentiginosus
AGCTAAGTGAAACCGGAGTCAAATTCCTCGTGTATGTCCACATATACCTGGCAATAAAAGTGATTCTGATTCTGATACCATCACCTCCAAGTGTGCTGTGAGAAAGAGCTAAATATAGCCTTTGGATCTGTTCCTGCTGCTAATGCATGAGTCTTTATGGCCTTAAAATCTACAGCCACTGTGGGCTTTATTTATCAGCTAATATCAATTAAACGTCCTTTGTTGAAATGTTGTATCATGCTGCCTCATTAGCTTTCAGTCTTGTCCACTGTCCTCTATACAGTCTCAGTTTCAGACAGGAATGAGAGTTAATTGGTGATATTTATGGTCAGACTTTGATCTGGATGCCACTTCTAATGCCAGGGGAACAGCTGGGTTGTGATTCGGTTGTGAACAGAAGGAAGTGATTATCAGAAGGCTCAGTAAATCTCACTACCCTTTGTTTGGAACAGAGAGAGCGAGAGAGGACACTTTTGGGATTCAGATCATTCCAGTAAATTAAATTTGACATAATACACTGAGCAGCTTTAAAAGTGACAGCAGACTCGTGTGACGTTTTTGGCACGTATCTGGATTTGGTTCAGAATGCTCACTTCCTAACAAACTGAATAAAGAAATCACCAAGTGTTAAAGACTTATGAGAGGAACTGCTGAGCTGGGACTTGTCTTTAAAAAAAAAAATCTTGAAAGAACTCTCTTACTACAACCTGTGCAAGGCATGTGGGATTTATTACACTGTTAAGTTACATTTTAAACCCTGGGATATATATTAATAATCTATTAATTATACAAGAGACTATATCAAGAAACATCAGCAACAGTCACTTGAAGTGAAGTGAAGGTGGGGTATGAAGTTTGAGAATTATGGGTGAATTTATTGAGGCATGTATTGACTGATGAGAAGGCAGACTTTTACAGTGTCACAAACTCCTGTATGATCACCGTTATGCAATCAGCACTGTACACATTCGGTGTAATACTACATTAATAATGCTGAACTGCCACACAAACAAACCAGATCTTCTTGCCCTGGACAAATGTACATCATTCATGAATTTTCTACATTTTTCTGTCTCACAGGATCCAGCTTCCTGTCGTCCATCATCTGGATCACCATTCGAGCCCGCATTAACAGTTTTACAAAAGTGAATTCTAAGTGTACAACTCTTGGTTTGGAAAGTACAGAAGAACCTCGACAGCTGTGTTTTCACTTCAGCTCTTTTCATTTCTCTGGCGTCTCGTCCCATTCAGTGTAAGACCTCTGGACAACTATTTTGGATATTCAGGTTGATGGACTGCACAATTTCCCACAGTAAAGAAACTTGATTTTTTTGCTAAAAATGGATAGTTATTTGATCGAGTTATGAACGATTATTGGGAAACATTAATGGTTCAGTAAATGGCTGGCACCAAAAGTAATATCAGAGCTTCATATATACATTGACATTTTTGATTTTGTTGATTTTATTTAATTTATTACAACCATAAAAAGGGAAAAATTGCAAAATAGGAATGTTTACTATTTACAGTTTAAATACACAATAATATCGAGCTGTAAAACAAAAAGATGAAATACAATTCAGTCACATATTTCTAATTTCATAAAACAGGGTTTGTGTGGACTGACAAAACTGGTTTTACTGCAAACGCACCACCATGAAGAAACACATGGACAAGACATTAAACCAAACAAGAATAAGAACAGTGAATAAATAAGAACCTGCAAAACATGACGGAGTACACTGAACTGTTGAGTGTTTAATCATAAATAAATTGTCACAACTAATAAACAAATTAAATCAGTACATCTTAATATTTTGGAATGATAATCAGTCGACTAAACATGACACTGATGGTTTTTTATACAGCTCCATTTTGACATCTTAAAAATCGGGTGTGTTATAAAGCATTGTATCTGGCATGCGTCATCGAACAGCACAGACACGAGACCATCACACGTGAGAAAAGGAAGGTGTGTATAAAAAAACACATTGGAAGTTTATCAGAACAGTGACAGAAAAACAAATTATACTGCCGTGTTTTTATTTCAAGTGTAAGATATGACCTCAATTAATATAAAGTGTATCAAACATGGACATCCAACGCATGAGCCAGGAATCGCACAAAACTCTTTTGAGAGAGGACGTCCTCATGGACACGTGTGTGTCTGTGTGTGTGTGTGTATATATATATGTTTTTAATATGTAAACAACACACACTTACATACACATAAACCTGGATTTTATTTAAAAAAGAAATGACTTTTGGCCCGAGCTAAACCCTTGGTCCATGTACACAAAGCTTATGTACTGGTGTAATAAAAATCAATTCACTATAAAAGTTAGTCATGGACTTCAGCTGGATCCATGCACCACTTCTGCTCTAAGTTGAACATTCATGACAGACACAAGTCAACACACTGAAGCTAATAGGAATGTTTATGCACTTGGAAGAATAAATACGAGCATATTTCTGTCATGCATAATGTAAACCTTTGCATCCCCTTTATTAGCAAATATGTATATGAAAATGTAAGAATGTGGTAAGTCTGAAATTTTAATGAGTAGGCTCCAATTTTCTGTCCATCATTTTTTTTTCTATTCGCATTTTTGCTTAAATATGGGAGCCTTGTGCAGAAAGTCTTACTTCATGCAGTAGATGGCACTGTTTATCTAATAACCTCTCTGTGTCTTTTCCAGGAAAAGGCAGGAATAGGAGAGTCTCAGTGTTGGAATCATGTCACTGTGATGAGGAAATCTAAAACAGTTATATCATTAGTTTTGTGCATTACACTATTCAGGTAAATGCTAGCACAAAAAGCTAGGTAGAGAATTAGTTTTATGGTATTTAATGTATTTTTAAAAAACTGAAGATATCAGCAGATACCATGATGCACTGAAACCTTTGGTATGGAGTTGGAAGGTTATCGCACCGTGACTCATCATCAAAACTTGTCCGACTTGTAATTTCAGTTCAGTTCTCTCTCTCAGTTGATGATTTGTGTCCATTTATATGGGATCTCAGATCAGCTCTCATGATCCATATCTGCAATGAGCTGCTCCAGTTTGTAGGCGAGTCTTTGTTTCTGGGCCAACGAGTCCTGCTTCAGAGACTGCACTATCTGCACACAGCCACCAGAGGGCAGGAGAGGACAATAATGAGACCTTTACTTTGTTTCTGAGTTCACACTGATAGCACAATGATGTAATGTCAAATTTCCAGCCTGCAATATTGATATATAGCAAATGTAACCAACTCTTTGGGTTTGGAAAGGGGAATGGGTTTCAAAAACACAGTGTCTATATTAAACATAATAGCAGTGCAGGAGTTACTGTCTCCTGTCGTCACATCTGCAACACATAACTACTCGAATAAATACGGACTGTACATCGCACAGTTCTCCAGCGCAACTCCTAAATCCAGACATGTAGAGACAGCTGGAACTTTCTGACAGCAAGCCAGGCTGCGAGTTTAATCTCAGCTCTGAACTACGTCTGGTTTCCGAAAAGCGTCTCAATAATAAATTCCCGGCAAACCGAAAGGCTTGATTTCTCAATGTCTGAATAACTGGTGACTTTTCTGTGTGCACCAGACATTTTGTCAGCATAAAATGAAAGGACTTCATGTTAAAGGTGAGTTAGATCTCAAGGGAGCTCATTTACCACAGAGCCATGAGATGAGGACCATTTAAGGACAGGAGCTCGTTCTGCAGTTCTCAGTGTCCGTCATGTGTGTCTGAGTGACCAGAATGTAAATGATCTGATATCGTCTCCTTTGGCTATTGGTTCTTCATTTGTCCCAAGAACGTTCCATCTGGAACCCGACAACAGGTTTTTCCTCTCAAAGAAGCCTTTGAGTCATGACAGTAAAGAACAAATCAAATGCTCTGACATTAAAAAAAAAAAATCAGTCGTCTATGGCAGTTGCAGGGCTGTAAAAAGCCTGTCCAATCATGTAATTCAGTCAGAATGAAATGATTGGATTACCTGCCTGCTTGTCCACCTGCCTACCTGTGTGCACTCTGCCCATGCACTCATTGCATCTGACCGGAGTCTTCCACAAGGCGAGGCAGACGTATTCCAGACATGCTGTTACAGCTAGCGAGCGAGTTGACCGCTCTGAATACTAACACTTGTCATGTTTGTTGTTTATGTTCATGATGATAACGTCAGGTGTTCTTTTACATGTGAATGAGACATGAGGTGGTTAGATATGAAAATAATGTGCTAAGCTTTTCCCCTCAGCACTCTCTCTCATGGGCTCATCCTCCAGCAAGACTCAGGCAGTGCGCATTCATGTGTTTTGGAGGGAGGGCTGAAGGGAAGGGGTAGGGTTTTTTGGTTGGATATTTTATAAAAGTCTAGCTTTTGCTAATTTCTCCAAAATAATCAACCATCTGTCTTTAAAGAACCCTTTTTAAGAGTGTATGTGTGCAGGACAAGCTCCTAATTGTTGCATCTTATTTTCTTCTTAATATCGACATCCTGCATCAGCTACAAAGAGCACAAAACACAAGAGACATGATAGGAAGCGTAAGTCAGATCTGAAGTATACTGTACCTCCCGGCTGTATTTCCTGACGTAGGCATAGATCTCGTGCAAGGCGCCGAGTGTGTTAAATTCATGCGAGTGAAGACGTGCCTGCTCGGCCAAATACGCGTTCATGTCCTGATCGCTGATGGATGCCAGACGGCTTATATCAGCGTAGTACCTGAAAACGAGTCACAAACACACCTGAGCTTGGTGCCAAAATCCGTGGAGATGCACAGTGAGGAATGATAAATAAGAAATGCTTTTGGATGACTTTAAAGTTGGACAAATTAAGCAGATAATTTATTTATTAGATATTTATATTTTGGAATGAAGATTTACTCTGAAGATGAAAATGACTCCTGAGATTCTTTGTGGTGTTATTCGTCAGAAGGAACAAACCGCCAAGGAATCTTTAAATATAAGGCAGTGTAATTGTGCATTGTGAGGTGATTACGCTGTGGAACCTGTCACTACGAGTCGAGCAGTTATCCTGATAAAATGTTAAATGTAGCTAACACTAGCCAGGCGACAAATTATGTAGAGTGCACTCAGAAGTGCCACTCTCAACCTCTACAGAAGAGAAGCGTTCAGATTTCTCCTAGTGCAGGCCGTGATCTTTGTAGGCTGCAGGGTATATTCATGATCAGAACAGAACACAGCCAGAGACCATTTTTCCTCTCCTCCTGATTGGCCAGTTCTGGCTTCCCTGTACACACCTGCCTCAGGTTTGCAGTCAGTAAGAACTGCTGTTTCTCACTCGTATTTTACAAAGGACTGGCAGTTTGTGATGCATTTCAGCTGCTCATCATTTCACTACTTCTAGTTTTGAAACTATGACTGTTCCTCTTTTGACTTCCTTCGAGCATGTGATAATGACAGCGGATGACTTGAACAGTTTTAGATTTAGTTTGTCAGCACATACTTACCGCTCCACCCAGCTCTTATAGTGTGGGATGTCTTTCGCATACAGGAGTTTGTTCGAAGGCGAGTCTTTGCCGAGTCGATGTTCCGAGGTTGAGCATGAGTCCATGAAGGTCTGAGCCACTACAGATAAACACGCATCTGTAATGCTGCTCTTATGGATGTCGAACACAAACTGAGGGTTTTTGATCACGTTCACCCAGAAACGCAGAGGAAGACTGCATGAGAAGAATTAAAAGTGAACCCACAAATAACAATAACAACATTTAAAGAACTGGTTTAATCCTCATCCGAATCAGACTGCAGTACATTTTCATAATAATCTCCTGTATGTCTCAGTGTTTGATAAGTTGACCTTATGAAAATAATTTTCCATCATGAACTGAGTCTCATGTCAGTGTTGTTTTTCCCTTCAGGGTTCTTGTCATGTCTCACCAGTTGCTCTTCCATGTGTGTCGGACATCTGGGTCGTGGATGCCATGTTTGTCTGCCTGCTCATCCAGGAAGTCGAACATGTATTTGATGGCAAGCGGGAGCGCGCTGCCCCGATTCACCGTGCTGAAAAGTGTCTCGAACAGATCGTCCACAAACTTCTGCAATGTGCCCTGTAGGAACACACAGAACAGGTAATTAGAAATCGGTATACTCTGTGTGTGTGTGTGTGTGTGTGTGTGTATGTGTGTGTGTTTGACCTTGGTGGCCAGAAGGCGGGTCAGGTAGATCTCAGACACCATCTTGCTGCCGCGTTCAGCTTCTTTTTGGTCTCCGTGTTCATGGTTTTTGACCAGATGCCAAACTTTAACACCACTCTCCAGATCCGGAGTGATCATCGGCACACGGGAGCGTGAGAACTCCGGACTGCCCGCTGACATGGAGCGAAGGACTGCATCTGAGAGACCGAGGGAGGGAGAGACAGAGAGTGACCTCTAAGACCACTAATGTGTATCTTGAATTTTGGGGAGGGCAAAACTGAAAAGAGTTAACTTTAGTGAATAATTTCTCACAAAAAATCTCATCAAGAGGCGCAGATTACCAGAGAACTGCTTTAGTAAAGAACATTTATGCATTGGGCCTCATTTATCAAGCTGGATACAAACAGATTTATTCATAAATCTTTTGAACTTGCACTGACGCAAGAAAAGTGGAATTCATGAAAAGCATGTAGTTTCAGAAAAACATTGATATTCTCATGTCTGTGTATGTAAATCCATGTGTCAGAAGAACTGATGTAAACCTCGACTTGATCAACTTAAAATGATGCAATTTGTAGTGACCTTCAAGAAAAAATGTGAAGCCCATTCGAGAGAGTTGAGGGCATTTCTTCAGCAGAGAGGCCAAAATTACGAAATTATTCAGATCGCCTTAACTTGTCAGCTCAGTGATGTTGCTAAAGTATGGAATCCCAGGCAGAATGAACTGCAAACCATATTTAAAAATCATCACCCCTGTTATAGCAGTGTCACCTCAGAGAAATCTTGGGCTGAATTTTCAGAAATGAAAGTTCAGCTTTTTTCTGACGTAATTCCGTTACTCACTTTTCTTTCTTCATGAAAGATTTTGCGCTCAGAGATAAATTTACATAGACATTTTTTCTCTGCTTTTTTAGGGTTAAAAGACTCCATACAGTGTGAAATTTTCATTTATTACCATTATCTTGAGCACTGCAAAGAAGAACTACCCTTGAATGATTTTTCAGAGGAAGAAAGCTGATAAATATCAGATGTGTCCCATGCCATTTTCTTTTAACACTGTGCAACACTTAAAGCACTTCAGCTGAGACACTTAAAACGTTTAAAATTGCAGTTTTTCTGCATGACACCCTCATTGTGCTTGATCACACAGAGAAAGTTTTTCTGTTGTATCTTTTTCTTCTCCTTCCCTTTCTTAACTCACACCTAATTTACCTTTTCTTGTTCATTTCATGCTCCTTGCTGTCTGTGCACTGTGGAGTTTTGTGGGCGTCACAACATGCAAATGAGCTTTCAGGAGCGCGCTTTGACTTGACACGCATACAAAGAAAATCAGCTTTTCCAACACTTTTGTCAGTCCTGAGGAAGAATTTTGTACAATTTGGCTTACATAAATATTTACACACAACCAAGGGAGAGAGAGAGAGAGAGAGAGAGAGAGAAACAGATGGATGTTGATAGAGATGTATGCCTATGAAGCCTTTGCAGACTTTTTTCTCTAGTTTTCGATCTAAAAGGGTTAAAAAGATTTAGTTTGTAAATTACTTTGTGTTTATGTTGAAAGTGTGAAGCTCAGCATGTCTCATCCTCAGGCTGTGTGCCACAGCAGAGATGAAGAGGTTAATGATACACACAGTCAGACATGTCGTACACACACACACACACACACACACACACACACACACAGCAGTTCACTCCCTAATTAGCCTCTGCTTCCATCAGTAGATTAGACAGGTTGAACTCTCGCCCCCTCCACACTGAGCAGCTCATCACAGGAGGTCATTCTACAGAAATTTCTCGTTCATGCTGCAAGGTCACGGCACACTTTCATACTCATTAACTCTCATGCACACTTATCTCACACTGAATAAAAGAGCTGCTCTGCACTGAACTTTTCCTGACACTCACAAGCTTCATTTCAGATTCATTTCCTTCCAGACGACACAGAAATCAAACATGTAAAGAAAGCATTTTAACACATTTGAGCTCTGCTTTTAATACATTCGAAACAGATGGACAATTAAACCAATATGTTAACATTAATATTAACCCTTTCAGCTCTACATTAAAGGCCTTGATGAGTATGTGTGATGGACAGACTTCATCAGCACCGAATGCCTGCTGCTGTCCATCTTCTTCCTAAGTCTGCATGGCGTCCCTTCCACATCAATGAACTGGTTACACTGAAGTACCCATTATGTCTGAATGAGTGTGTCTGTGTGTATTCAGTGGAACAGCATCCCATCTAGGTTGAATTCCTGCCTCTTGTTGAGTGTTCCTGGGATAGACACTGTATCCATCACAACCCTGACGAGGAAAACGTGTTTACTGAAGATGAATTAATTTTCATGTATTATTTTAATGGCCATCATGTAAAAAACTCAAGCTATCTGAGCTGTTGTCATGGTGGTTACATTCAAGAACTGATCGTGTTCATTTTATTTTATTTTTTTTGCACATTGAGAACTGTGGCTTTTCTTTTGCAATAGAAATGCGTGAGAAGGTTACAAATTAAAGTGTGGGACAGTTCTGGATTAAAGTGTGGGATGGTTACAGATTCAAGCATGGGACATTTCCGGATTAAAGCGTGGGATATTTCTGGATTAGGTGAGACAGGTGAAAAGGCTCATCTGATTTACTGTGATGCTACAGACAGACAAAAAAAGTCCATCTGCACTTCTCACATTTCTACATCATGATGAGATGCTGTGATTGGCCATGCTGGTCATGGGTGTCAATGGTTCTTCTCACGTCATGGTTCCCATGGCAACAAGCAGTGTGTTCATTGTAGCAGCACACTTTCCTACTTGTGAGTTGATGTCACGCTCCCGGGCTCACCCAACACTCTGGACTCCACTTCCCACAATCCCACTCACACACCTGACACTACCACGTGCACTCCATCAGCCAACCCGGAGCCACTTCCTAGGAGTGGCTCCCCTGAGTTCTAATTGTCATCACCTGTACCTTTTTGTTTATATCTGTATTTATACCCTTCTGTTTGTTTTGTTCTTTGCACAGTATTGCCTCCACATTTCCGTGAGCCTACTGAGCATTTATATTTCTGATTGCGGTTCCGTGTATGACCCTTTTTGCCTTCTGGTTTCTTCCCGTTTTGCCGAGCCCTTGTGTTTATCTGCTCGTTTCTCTCGCTTCCCGGTTTCTCGATCTTCGCCTGTTTCTCGACTCCGATTTGCCTGGCCCTTGTGTTTATCTTGCCTATGTTTTCCTGATTTCCGGTTCTTGGACTATTGCCCGTTTCATGACCTCGATTTGTTTAGCCCTCACTACTTTGTTGGATTTCCTGGTATTGGCCTGGCCTGATTATTGCACGTTGTCTTCTCTCACTGTGTCTATTAAAACCTTGAGTTTATTCTTTATCCGCGAGCGGCTGGTTTGTCACAGCCACGTTGCAGTTGAACTGCGGTCCTAAATTATTCAATTTGTGCACGGACAGTTTACGTTTTTAGTGAAGCGTTCAAAATAAAAAACCTCTTGTTTGAAAACTATGCTGAATAATCAACAGCGCTAAATGGAACGTTCCACTTCCGAATCAGATTATACACCACTGAAGAATAAATTAAATATTCATGAATGCTCAGTGTCAGTAACGGTCTTGAGTTCACACTTAATTCATTTCACACACTGATGTAACACATTGTGTTGAATCCTGAAACAAAGGAAACTTATTAAAATTCTTACACGTTTTTGTTTTGGTTTGTTTTTGTTTTTTCTGTTGACTCCGCCCTGTAACTTGTCATTGGTTGAATTGTCCTTGCAAGTGTGTGTGCGTGCATGTATTCCATGTTCCTGTCTCTCGTTCCTGGTGTTATTCTGGCTTTTGACTACTGTCTGTTCCTCTGATTTATCGTTACGGCCCTTGCCACGGAAACGGTTCAGTTTTCACCCGTTAGAATGAGAAAAGGGGCGGCACGGCGGTGTAGTGGTTGGCGCTGTCGCCTCACAGCAAGAAGGTCCGGGTTCGAGCCCCGTGGCCGGCGAGGGCCTTTCTGTGCGGAGTTTGCAT
>JAODVO010000019.1:38226596-38237127 GCA_025400055.1 Notarius lentiginosus
TGACAAGGTGTCATATGTCGTCATTAAGGGATATACATGGGGCGTCATATGTCGTCATTAAGGGGTAAAGAGTTAAAACTGTGAGAAATCATTGCAGTTGTTGCTTATGATATTAAGATGAACTTGTTTTTGTCTTAAATTAAGCATAGTAATTCATCTAAATTTAGCCTTCCGTGTGTGTGTACCTGGCAATGCTCCACTCCGGTTCTACGCTCTGTACTGTTGGATCCTCGATGTACTCAAAGCTCAGTTTGGTATTGAGCTCGGCCTGATCCACTCTGACCCGAACCGGGAATGAATCCTCGCCGGAAAGAGAGGGCGCTGAGACACACACGATCTCTGTGGCACTCCGACTGCACACACACACACACACACACATGTAAGCATGCTATATTTCCATTTCAGCTTAACAAAATGTTCTGTTTCGTTTCATGACAAAATGAAAGCACAGAATAATAGCACGTGTTTTTGGCCTCTTTAAACACTGAGCACTTTCAAAGGTTTGAATGTGAGCAGAAATTTTAAGAAGTTTTAAGACTGCATTTTTTAAGTCATATTTTCATTCAAGAATGATCAAACATTACAGAACCATTCACTCAAGATATATTGTTTTATTTTTAAACTCACCCCACCCCACTGCCAAAACAGAGACGGGGGCTGATGATGCTCTCAACTGTCAGGGCCTTGTTTCATCAACCCTCTTTACTCTGAGGGGAACGTTTAACACCTTTCAAAGTACAATATCAGTACAATTTCAGGAACAGCATCAGATCATTAAGCCAGACTGATATTTTTGTGGTTTTGGAGATTTCCATTCTCACCTAATTCTTCTCCAAGCCAAAAGGGAGGCAAAGGCAAATGCATTTTTCTTGTTATTTGTCATTAAGACCTTGTTTATTAATATTCCAAACTAAATATTCTGGTCATGTATGCAGTGGAGTTTACACTCCAGTTTAAATGCTTCATGCAGGAACAGGTGATCAAAATCCTTTTCAAATAAGTCCAGAACATCTGTACCATGTCCGCTTTGGCAGAGTGACAACAGTCACACATTCCCTCAAAATCGGGAGATATTTTGAAGATTATAGTTTCAGTGTGATTGATTTGATGAAAGACTTTAAACTGTATCAGGTTGAGACAGACACAGGAGGTTGTTCCATGAAGTTGATTCGGAGCTCAGTCGCAGGTTTCATCACGTTTCTACCCCAAGTTCTTCAGACCATTCAGTCCTTATTTTATCAAATGACACCTTTTGGAGAGAAATGGTTGTATTTGTTATATTTGAAATCAGGCCTTTAAGTTGCACAGGAGTTTGAAGAGATTGTCCAAACCTGAAATTGCTATTAAATGCAGGAAAGGTTGAACTCAAAGTCTGAATAAAGTGAAAGAAATGAAATAGATCTGATCATCGTGAATGCTTTTTTTTTTTTCCCAGAGTATTGAAACTAGCAAAAAGACCAACTGTGTAAAAGTCATAACATCTCACAAGGCCAACTCTGTGCCACTGTGTCAAGGTATGATCCAATTTTTGTCTGAACTGTGAATATATTTTGAGAGTAGAAATTACTACAGCATCTGAGGTATGCTGTGATGGTGGAAAAGGCAATTTTGACGTTGACGTGCAGGAGTTTGCCTCAAATTTACACCGAGACCAAAAGCAGTATCTAATTTTTTGTGGATTTGCAGCCCAACAATAATAATTCCAAAGATTAGGGAGCACCAGCCAGCTCAAGGAATCCCAGGAATTCTCACATCCTATAGAAATGTAAGAATCACCTTCTCTAATGACCGAGAAAAGGATTTGGACAGAAAAACTAAAAGCCACTGAAACAAGTACAAGAATCTGGGTAGTACATTCATCTTTATACAATTAACTCAATTAAGAGATACAATCCAAGTAAGAGATCAGTGCAGTGCCGACCATCTCTGGAGGTCTGATTCTACTCCACCGATGAAGCGTTTGAAATTCTTTCCATAAAAGTCAGAGAAGGCACGAATGAGATGTATTCCTGAGTATTTAAAGCCAGATGTGAACACACAGAAGGTACCTCAGTGGCTGAAACCTGAAGAGCAAGACTGCATTTTTGAGTGGTTTTGTAAGATTAGTTTCTTTAGTCACTTCTTTCAAGGCCACTTTCACACTTTTTTTTTCTCGTCCACCAGCACACGGTTAGCATTTACATTTTATTTCCCTTTGGTGATAGCGGAGTTTCCGGAATTGAAATTCAACTTATCAGAAAAGCACAGAGAGCTCTCAGAGAGAGGAGGAACGAAAAAGCACTTGCTCTATCGTCCGGAGATGAATAAGAGGCAGGGCTGATGGGAGAGCTGGCTGGGGGGTGGGGCTGGGAAGAAAATGGGGTGAAGAAGAAGAAGAAGAAAGAAAAGCATGACATCAGTTATTTTTTTACCTGACATGGAGGGCAGAGTTCTACTGCAGAAAAAAATGACTCGTTAGTGAACAATGTAACTAAAAAAGTGACGAGTTTCCCAAAAGCATCGCAAAGTTAAAATCATCTTAACTGGGAGGGGAGTGGGGGCGGGGTGTTTCAGTGTCACGGACGCTCCAACATTGAACGATGATCGTGATCTCACTGACGCTTTTGTGAAACATGAACCTTTTAGCTCCATTGCTCACTTCCAAGACAAGTTAATTAAGCGATACTAGATAGAACTGGTAAGAGTGTTGTCATGGTTACAGTGTGTGTGTCATCTGTGCAGTTTTTATTATCGCATCAGTCTAAAAGTCACTCTGATCAGCACTCTGTCTGTAAAAACAAACAAACGTAATGTCAGTCGTTTAATCAAACAGCAGTTTGTTCTTTACATGTTTAATTTTCTTTAAAGAAGTGACACATTTTTCAGTCATCTTAAGATCTCTCTCTCTCTCTCTCTCTAACACACTCTTTTCTTCCTCTCTTTACGATCTCAGACACCGGTGATATCTCTGGCCCATCACACAAACACCGCAAGGAGGTCACGGAGTTTATTTCAGGAACATGGTGACGACGATGAAGTGAATCCTCCCACACTCAGGTATTCACTGCATCACACCTGTTCACACTCACCTGTAAAACTCACAAGTGTTGTTTCCGAAGCAAACATTCACACTGCTGCCTGCATTCAAGTCCTGACCCAGTATGGTCACCTTGGTTCCTCCAGAAACGGGCCCTCGGCTCGGGGTCAGTGCTGACACACCTGGGTTCTGTGCACAAAATATCACACACAGAGTGTGTAAACATCACCATACACTGCTGTATAAGTATCAACATCTTGTACACTGTGTGTAAGGAGCCAGTTTATATATATATAAAAAGAGAAAGAGAGAGTCATGTACCACAAATGTGTAGAGCTGAGAGGAGTGTGTGCTTAGTTCTGGCCTGCATTCTGCCACACACAGCTGCACCGGACCGGGAGAAATGCCCAGCGGTGCCGAATCCATCTCACACACCAGTCTGCAAAACACACACACTATTATGAACACACACACCATCCAGCGTGTGCACTCTTCCATGCTCATAAACGCAGCCATTTCTCTCAACTTCCCCATGGCTTTTCTCTTATTACCCCCATTACTCACACACACACACACACACACACACACACACACACACGCACAAAGAAACTACCTCCCTTACACACCATCTCAATCTCCATGGCAACAGCGAGGAAGATCTCAGTGATCAGGATACTCGTGGATCAATAACAGGGAATGAGGGACACACACACACACACACACACACACACACGCACTGATCAACTGCATTAGAGTGCATTACATTCTCACTGATTACACTATTGATTGGGAAATTATCATGGCTCAAAGCAATTGAAACACACACACACAGAATCTACATGAACAGCATTTCCACTTTGCATCAACTGTGTGATATGGCGACAATAAATAATCAGCTGCAAGTTAAAGTTAAACTTTACAAAAAGTTTTATTTGTTTCTTCTCGAACCAGGACTTCTGACGCTAACGTTAAAACTGTTGTTTGGTGCAGCTGGTTCAGTGCTTAATATTTTGTACATTGAAATGAACTGGCTTAAATTTACACATCTGAAGGTGACCCGCTGCTCGGAGCTAACTTTAACTCATGTCAGTACGATTCTGTGAGGTGTAACGCTTCTCATTTACACTGTCAGTCATCACTGTTCCTTATGATTTAATTATTTCACACTGCACTGTTTTAATCTTGTGTTGATGGAACAAATGAAAGAATCAGGAAAACTTGGAATTCAGCTCACGTTTCTGGAAATGAACAGTTCATACAGCAGGTTTGTGTGATGGAGAAAAGTCCCACCCACAGGATATACAGTACCAGTCAAAAGTTTGTACACCCCTACTCTAGTCATTCAGAGGATTTTCTGTATTGTAACTATTTTATATATTGTACTGTAGAACAAAACTGAAGACATCAAAACTATGAAATAACATCTGTGGAATTATGTGGGAAACAAAAAATTGTTTAAAAAAACCAATATCTTTGATAATTTAGATTCTTCAGCATATCCAGTGTTTCCCTTGATGACACTTTGTACACTATTGTCATTCTCTTAACCAGTTTCATGAGGGAGTCACCTGAACGCTTTTCAATTAGCAGGTGCCTCGTCAAAAGTTAATTAGTGGACGAGTTTCTCACCTTCTTAATGCGTTTGAGATCCAACAGTAAATAATAAAAATACTCTTTTAAAAATCACCCTATTCCACACCTGTAGTAATCCATACATGTCAAGAACCGAACAACTAAGTCAAGAGAAACGACATCCATCATTACTTTAAGACATTAAGTGACTTTTAATTCATAAAAATAAACACACTGTAGTATTTACAGCTTCATAAACGCTGCAAAAACAACTTCATAATGATTAAGACACCTCCTCACAGACAGAGAGGAAGAGGAGGAAGGAGGACAGGCTGTGAAACCACTTCGGGCTGAATTCCCTCATGCTGCACTGGACAAAAATAAACCACACAGTTCCCTGATGTACAACCGGAACCTTAAAGGGACAACACTTTGGTCAGTTAAAGGTTATAAAGGTACAACACTGATCTGATGTTCCCATGTAGCTCGGGGTAGCATTGAGAGTCGTACTCGACTGACACTGAGGTGCTTTCCCCCACAGACGGTGTACTTTGTTAATGAGCTAATTAGCATATCGTGCAGGAAAAACAAGATCAAACCGTGACGCGGAACGCAGATGAACACCAGATCAGTCGTTACCCAGATATTTACATCCAAATATGTGTTAATGGAAAGTGTAAATGAGGCTTTAATGAGCAGCAAATTAAAGATGTTTTTAAAAACACACATCACTAATCAGAATAATATTCATCTTTGTCTTCATATTCATGCCGCGTCTTTCTTTCCATGAAAATCTCAGGCTGCTTTTCAAAAAAGAACAAATTACAGCCAGCTCTGAGAAAAACAATGAGATATGAACTTTCACATGAGTGATGGAGGCATGAAAGAAAGATTCCAGTTTGTGTAAAATTAATAATGTTTTTACAGAAAGAGGAACGAGGCGTCTCTCCACTTCCACAGAGTGTGACTGAAAGCGGAGCTGCTGAGTGTAACACCCATTAGGACATCGTCAGCTCTGAGTGTAAATTTAAACTCTCCGACGTTCTGTTTAAATCCGGGATGTTAAACTCACACTCTACCCAGGTCACGTCAGCATGTGCGTGAGTGCTTCAAGGGACGTGATCTCAACTTATTTATTTTCTTTAACACATTATCAACATGTTATCATTCTTCAAGAAAGAGATCTAACAAGAACTCATACAGGATTCTCGCTGCAATCCATGGGACTCGGAAACGTCCGAGTTGAGTTCTGATCGAAACACGGATGCCCAAAGAAAGGTCATGTTTGTATGGCTTGTCTCTGAAATTGCTAAGCATAAAAAGAAGAATTACATTAATTATTTCTGTGTGATGAATGACATGAGGTCGGTCAACTATTTTTGTTCAATTTTGTTGAAAAAAAAAAGCTATCCATCAATAAAATCAGCAGAATTATGTTATGAATCTAAATGTACAGTATAAAGCTGTTAAAACACAAAAGCTACGTGAAGTAAAATCAAGTTTCTGACAAAGAGAGTTCTGTTTACAGTGACTGCACCGCTGCCATCTTGTTTTGGTCTGGGGGTGGGGGGGGTGTAATATCAGAGAACTGGGGCGATGTGGATGTTGTCTGAGTTTCTGACTCGGAATTCTGAATCGAATGACCGTTGCATTGAACTTTTCTGTGTCGGAGTTCAGGTTTTTCTGAGGTCCGAGTACAGTGGATTGAAATGCGAAGACATGCATGTTCTCAACAAAGATATGCTGCAATCCAATGAACTCTTAACTCAGACCGATCAGACCAGTGGAACAGATCATTCTGTAAAAAGATGAACTTACATTCTACATCAATTCTCTTCAGATTAATTTCTCTACATGATAATAAAGTCTAAAAGGAGAAACACTTCAGACTGAGAAGAGGGGAGGAAAGTACACAAGGGTGTGTGTGTGTGTGTGTGTGTGTAATCAGTGAATCAGGACTTGAGGCTGTCACTCAGTGTGTGTGTATAAATAAGCGAATGTGAATTGGTTTGATTGAGCTGTCAAGCTGCATGTGTTTCTCTCCACACACTGATTACACACTTCTGTGTTGAACACTGTGAGTGTGTTACATTCACTACTGTGTGTGTGTGTGTGTGTGCATGCGCATGTGCTTGTTACATCTTCCCCTTCACTCATTCCAACACTGACATACCCTAACACACCACAGAAAAACGCCCAATTTCCTGATAATATTATAAATTAGTCCTGCTGGGGCTCAATCAAATTACAGCACACACACACACACACACACACAAAATAACAAAAACACACACGCATTTTGACACACAGAGGTAACAAATGACTCCCATGTTGGTCACAGCAGCATGCAGAGAATTCCAATTACAGAGATTTCACAGCCCCGAGCCATCTGTCTCACTCTCTGTCTCATTCTCTGTCTCCTCCTGTGCTGGGAGAGAACCTACCCTGAAGTAGGAGCTCAAAAAAGTCCCTCAAAGTGGTGAACTACAATCGTTCTCAGTTCCTGCAGTGTGGACACACAAAAAAGGGGAACTTCCTCCAACAGTTCTAAGAACTATGAAAATGTTCCTCTGGTTCAAAAGCACCTTAAGAAAATATTCAGTCTCTCTCTCTCTCTCTAACCCTTTTTATCTTTCAAATCTCCATTTCGATCTTCCTTCATCACACCAGCTTTTACATCTCAGACTGGAGGCCTTTCTCTGAGACATTTGGAAATACTTCCAAAGATTTTTTTTCTCATGTGCCTATTCAACATGCACATAAAACATGGTGTGTGTGTGTGTGAGAGATTCTCTCACTGTTCTGCAGTGATGTAACCGTCAGGTCGGGCGTGACACGGGACCCCGGCCACCTCCACGCGCCCCTGCAGCTCCGACAGAGACATGCCCAGGTTCACACCCCGGATCGTCACCATGGTCCCGCCCTGTGGAGGGCCGGACAGAGGAGACACCTACAGAGAGACAGAGAGATTAGAATCCTCATGAAAAGTAAGAAAATTATCCCGAAGTGTGTCATCAGAAAAATAAGTTCTTTGTGGGTTCTTTGGAGAGTAAAGGGTTCCAATGTGAACCGTCTTTGAAAGAGAAACACTCTGGAAGGAATAAACCACTCACTCACTCAATCAATCAATCAATCAATCAATCAATCACGCAGCAGTTTGAATGTTTTAATAAATCTGTTTTGATGTTTTGCTGGGACTGGAACAGAGCAGTTTAACTGTGGAAGAAGTTGTTGGTTTGATGCTGTTTGTTTGTGCACAGAAATGCACAAGTTCACTTCAAAAGACTCACACTGCTTAAACATACATCAAACCAAATTCAGAACACGGCCCAAACAAACACAAACTCATCTCAGCACACACTTTTCATCATTTACTGTTTCTTTTAATCTTTATTACTTTCTCTTGCTGCACCAATCATTTTTCATCCTCATTACAAACTTAAACTCGGCTTAAACTAAAACTGATCCTCAACTCAAATTTATCCAATACTCAAACCCCAAACTCAATCTGATCCCAGACTCAGCCTCAGTCCAATCCAGATAAAACCCACATGCAGTCTAAACGAACCTCAAACCCAAAACCGACCCAAAATATAAATACATTAAAACTGAACCTGAACACACTTAAACTTGCGTGCTCGAGATACAGAATGCAGCGATCTGCTTCCCCTCTCTTTCTCTCGACTCTGACACACAACTAGCATTAGCACTCACACATGTTCGCACCTCCACATCCCATATGGCTCTCTCTAACTGTCACTCTTTATGATGAGCACTCGCTCGAATTTGCGCTCAATTTAATTACAGCACAGGTGCAGAGGAAAAGAGGCTTATGGGAAACAATTAAAGGGATGTGGTAGGGAAGGGAGCACACACACACACACACACACACACGCAGGGCCTTAAACAGATTTCTGGTGAAGAATGCTGGTTATGTAAAGGCATTTAGCAGGAAGTGGAGACTCGCTGTAAAAATAGGACTGTATGAGAGACTGTAATGGGGGAAAAATAGAAAAATGTTTTCTGGAAACAGAAGTAATTAAAATATAATAAACCAACAAACCTGCAAACTGTAATCTCACTGCGGATTGGAATTGCTATCGTTTGTCATCGTGACAATGTCTGTGGTCAGCATTTTTTGTCTCTCATAACCGAATGACATCCTAATTTGCATAAACGGTGCAACTCACATCACTGCAGGCTGGAGTGTGTGTTGGTGTAACATTTATCAATAATGTGAACGATGTTTTACACACTGCTGTACAGACTTAAATTACTGTGTGAATTTCCTGTGGAAAGCTACCAATGAGCTCATCATTGTTCTGAATACGTGAGGTGAACCAACTGCATCTTTACGAACTGCTGAGTTACTCGGAAAAAAAAGCGCTCTCGGCCCTCTTCCACATACATGAGCTCACGTCACTGTGAGTGACAGGGGAGAGAGAACATGCCCCTCCCATACAGAACGCCATGGATAGCTGGAACAGTGTTGGGGTTCGAACTCATGAATCTTGGACACTTTCCTTTTGTGCCACTCAGGAGCCCTACATCATCCTTACGTATGTATCTGTTTAACGCAGCATTTTACACACCCGATTTACACACTCGCAACTTCCAGACTACATTTATGAATCATTTATGTCACTCTGACAAAGTGAACAATCACAGCTCGAGCTGTTTTAACAGAAGCATCTCAGTAGTGAAATCTTTTAAGAGGCGGAGCTAAATGGGCGGTGCCAAAAGGCAGGGCTTATGAAAAACATCCTAAACTATCAATAACTATTGTGAGATATAGATTTACAAAATCACTTTGTGAGTTATAAAATGATAATTTTGGCATTTCATGACATTAGATGAACACAAATAATACCAAATAAAATAATGCACAATGTTAAGTTTATAAACAAGATTATAAGAAGACATTTGACATCCACCAGATTTAGTTTTGCTTATTAAGAAAATTGAACTGAGTTTACTTTATTTTGACACTAATGACTCCCACTGCTGTGCTGCTACGAATTTGTTTTATCGGCTCATTAGCTAATGATCAAACCCCTCATGAGCTGAGTCTGTGTTTGAGACACAAAACCTCAGGAGAACGAAAGTTAACTGGCTGTTAAACTCTGATGGCGTAGCTGAAGCTTGGTGAGTTTGCAGGTTACTGCACTTACTGTTCATCCCTGGTTCAGAAATTTAATTTGAATTGTGTTAATTGTGAATAACTCCGGTAAAGTTAAACTGTTTGATTGGCTGTAAATTTCATGAAAATTGGACAAAATTTGCAACCTGTGAAAACTTTTAACAGTTTTTGGTAAAATCCAAGAGAGTGGAAAATCCAAGATGGTACAAACTGATGTCACGGGGGTGCTGAACTTCGCTTGAGCCAAAGAATCCAAAGGTATCTCATTGAAAACTGGAAATATGGTTCAAAAGTCACAGACAGAAACACAACTCCAAATGTGACCTGTTGGTGGCACTAGAGCACTCGAGGTGCAAACATGAAACTTGGTGAAAGTAATCAGGGGAAGAAGAACAAGAAGCTGAAGAATCAGAAAAGGGAAAAACACGATACAGCTTCACTGCTTGGGCCCCCAGTCCATTCCACTGATTTTACCATCATGTAAAATGTTCTTTTGTTCCTGCCTTCTATATTTTTGCATTTTGCTGATTTATTTCTGTTACTGTTTTTAAAGGCCAATTTTGGTATTATTAAGAAGCAACATGAAGAAATGCAGGTGGCACAGTGGTGTAGTGGTTAGTGCTGTTGCTTCACAGCAAGAAGGTCTGGGTTCGAGCCCCGTGGCCAGCAAGGGCCTTTCTGTGTGGAGTTTGCATGTTGTCCGCGTGGGTTTCCTCTGGGTGCTCTGGTTTCCCCCAAAGACATGCAGGTTAGGTTAACTGGTGACTCTAAATTGAGCGTAGGTGTGAATGTGAGTGTGAATG
>JAODVO010000019.1:38237227-38249429 GCA_025400055.1 Notarius lentiginosus
AGAGTTGTGCTAAGAGACTTTAGAACTTGTGCTAAAAGACTTTGGATTTGTGCTAAAAGACTTTTGTGCTAAATAACTGGATGCCTTAATTCTCTAGAGGTTAGCAAGTATGCATATACATGTCCGAATCATGCTTCTAAAACAGGAATAATATCAGCATATACTACATCTTAATCGGAAAATGCAAAATTCGGACTATCCGAACAGAATCTACTGTTTGCGTGACCCGTATCAAGTTACAGTGGAATATCAACGTACTGAATATGTCGATGCTGATGTGCCAAGAAAGAAAACATTGCACCTTTTCTTAGACTGGTTAACAAAGCAAGCTAACTAGTTAATTTAAGGTAACCAATCCATCTGAGGAATAAAAGTTCTGGGAGTAAAAGTAAAGCCGTTCATGCAGACGAGCAAAGTTCTGGACAGCTTTTACAAGATCAGCTGGAACATTTGTGAAAGGCTCTGTCGCAATTTGTGCTAAATCATGTGCAGTTTAAAGGGAAATCAGTCACACTGGATTGCTGGGAAGATGGAGTGAGTGTTTACGTGATGGACACGTAATGTAACGGATTCTCATTGCAGGTTTTAAGCATGCAAGTCTGCTGAAGTAGGGTTCTGTAGCCTGTTGTATGGGTTGGTTTATATTGGAAGGGATCTCCACGCTTACACATGATTACCTGATTTCTTTTAGATCAGATTGGCAAACTTCAAACAAACCCGTTTAACTCTCAGGGAAGGTTTTTAAAAAATTTTTTTTGGCCTGCCTTCTGGATGGCATGGTGGTGTAGTGGTTAGCGCTGTCGCCTCACAGCAAGAAGGTTCTGGGTTTGAACCCAGTGGCCGATAGGGGCCTTTCTGTGTGGAGTTTGCATGTTGTCTGCGTGGGTTTCCTCCGCAGTCCAAAAACATGCAGGTTATGTTAACTGGTGACTCTAAATTGACTGTAGATGTGAATGGTTGTTTGTCTCTCTGTGTCACCCCTGCGATAACCTGGCGACTTGTCCAGGGTGTACCCCGCCTTTTGCCCATAGTCAGCTGGGATAGGCTCCAGCTTGCCTGCGACCCTGTAGAACAGGATAAGGCAGCTACAGATAATGAGATGAGATTACTTTTTCATCTGCTTTATTCTTAATGTCAGGTATCACTCACAAAATCTAACTAAAGACTGTTAAAATGACGTCACATGAGGGCTGCCCATAATCACCTGACCCCCCAGTGAAAAACATGAGTTCTGTCCGCTGCTTTACAGCAGTTTTACAGCACGATAACTCACGATTACTGCTGTTATAAAGGTGTTCACTCAGGGCACTGACCTCAGTGATGCGGGGGTGTGTACACTTGTGGTGTTGGTTCGGTCCGAGCCAGTGTGTGCCGTGTGACGCTCCAGGTGAAGTGCAGTGTTTACGCAGTGTACAGCGACTCTCACTCACACACCAACCGCAAGAGAACCTCCGCTCGGCCTTCAGACACACACCACAGCTCTCCCTCTGAGCACCGCACTTATACAGGTACACTATGGGGCACACACACACACACACACACACAGGGTCATTTAACTGCCACATTAAAGTGTTTGGGAAACTGTATGTCTGTTTATATATTTTCCCTGTGTGTGTGTTTCATTACCTTTAATTCTCTCAGGGTTGTCAATGATGAAGTTATTGTTCCACACGATGGACAGATCGACTACCAGCTCACTGACCTTCATCCCTTCATACACATACTGCAGAGAGAGAGAGAGAGAGAATAAATTGTCGTTTTTATCTTTAGGTGAATGTCAGACACAATGAATCCAGCTCTCATCAGGCTGATTTCTACTTCTGTGTCGAATCTCAGCTCTCGGTACGGCATCGACGCTCACACAGGGTGAAGTTACACTTGCAAGAGAGGTGAGTGTCCTATGCACATCAAAGAAGAAAAAAAACAATACGAGTTCCGTATTTCACTGTTGGAATAATAAACAGAAATAACATGGATCAGATTTACTAGGAGAAAAGAAACCTCACGTGATTAATTATAAACCCAGCGAATTCTCATTGAAGTGTTTGAACTCGTCTGTATTCTGAAGGACGAGCGGCTCGAAGCACTTCGGTGTGACTCGAGTTTAAATCCACAGTTCTCTCAGTCACTGACTGACAGATGATTTATTACTCTGATTGAGTTGTTCTGGTTTACACCACCAACACTGTGTATTTATTGGGAGTCTGTTAGAAGAAAAGTGTGAGATCCTGCAGGATTAAACTGGTGTTATAACGAACTACAGCCGCTGTAGAGCCTCACACTCTCACACTTTATATCCTTTATATTAGCACAATATCATCATCGTAGATTTCTGATTTTTGTGGCAAAGAAAGAGCAGCTGGAAATGTGATGCTCCCAAACAGACTAATCACAGTTGTTGAATCACTGCGACATGTTGTTATGTTGCTGAGGAGGTGTGTGTCAGGCTACAGCACAGGTTCGACACAGAAACATAAACCTGCCTTTACCGTGCGTGTGTGTGTTCTCTGACCGAGCGGTTCTGACACTGTACACTGGTGCTGTTGAAACGCAGCGCCGTCACTCTGTGTGTCACTCCCTGGATGTTGAATACACACTCGTAGCCTCTCTGACCCGACTGAGGCTGTGGAAGATTCCAGGCCTTCAGCGTGATCGGCTTCACGTCTCCTGCCGCAATCACCATGTCCCCCGAGTGCACCAGCTGAGGACACAACTTCAGCACAGAGGTCAAAGGTCAGAGTTCAGCCACATCAGGCCCAGTTATCTCCTTTAGAAATTCGCAAGAACTTTTCTGACAAGCACTGTACAGTCGCCATTAATAAGAGTTCTGATAATGTTTCTGTGTGTGTGTGTGAGTGTGTGTGAGTGTGTGTGTGTGTACCTCTGATGCATTGACATGTCCCTCGAGGAAAGAGCAGCTGTTTGGGTCGTGTGTGCAGGTGTTTCTGTATTTACACCAGTGACACTGGAATGCACTGCTCACACATGACAAACACCTACACACACACACACACACACACACATTCATCACTGTGTCCCAGGTAACATGCATAAGGAGCATAAAGAGAAGAGAAGAACGATGACGTCGGCACAGAAACACTCACATAGTGTGTGTGCTGCAGTTATAGAATTTCACCTCTGTGCTCACCACCATGTGACCTGTCTCCTTGGAAACAACCTTTAACTCCACCCCTGACCAGTCTGAGAGAGAAAGAGACAGTGAGCGAGAGACACCATCAATATGACATGTATTTGAAGCGCTCCGTTTCTCTCGTCATCGTGTTGCCTTTCGTCTCTCACCTTGGTCAGTGGGGATCAGTGGGACGTCCCGGGCAGTCGGAGACAGACACATGATGCTGTTCCCGCTGACGTGACCCTCAACCTCCGCCAGACTCCCAAAGGAGCATGAGACTCCGGCAGAGAGGTCAGGAACATTACTGACCTCCAGCAGCAGCTAAAATAATAATAATAATAATAATAATAATAATAATTATTATTATTATTATTATTATTATTATTATTTGAGGAATAAATGATGTCATATGAGGTCTCAGAAACATAAATACATTTTTTTTATTATTTTGGAATTTAACTGACTGACCAACAATTAATTGAGCTTTAATCAGGTTAAAGTGCAAGAGAATAGTAAACAGTGAGTGATGATGTCATGTTGTAATCACCGGGACGGCGTGCTCTGACATGGCAATGCTGTCCGGGTGGGCGGAGACTTTTACACACTGCCCAATCTCATCAGCGAATCGGAAAGGTTCATCTGAGCGCTCACACTGGTCCCGCCTCACACACCTGAGAGACAGAGGAGACATGACGTGTGTGTGTGTGTGTGTGTGTGTGTGAGCTCAGTGTCATTCTCACACTGGAGATCTCAAAGCTATCAAATTATAGTGTCGCTCGGTGAGTGGTTGCCATGGTTCCCACCTGTACAACCAGCCAGAGCTCTCTCTCTCTCTCTCTCTCTCTCACACACACACACACACACACACACACACAAAAAAAAAAAACTGAAGTGAAATTATTACATCATGTAAACAGAGACTCAGTAACCAGGAACTGAGCACTGCCTCATGAAAGAAAGACAAGAGAGAGATGGATAAAAATAAAAAAGAGACAGAAAGAATGGGAGATACAGAAAATTTAAATAGACAAAAGTGAAAGTGCGTAAAATAGAAAAGAATAAGAGGGTTTTTAATGATCCAGATACCAGTTAAAGACAAAAAAAATGTAAGGAAGTGAGACAGCTAAAAGACAAAATTAGAAATGAAATAGGAGGTGAGACAGAAAGTGAGACAGACGAAAAAAGAGAGCTGAAGTGAAAGTGTGTGAGACAGAGGGCGAGAAACGTCCTCTACATCTCCCTGAAGTGAATCTGCATCACTGAGTCGAGTTCATGACTGAACGCTGGACAGTTTGGAGGTAAAATGGCCTCCGTGAGGTTGTGAGAGGGGGCAGGAAGTTAATACTGCATCAGAGCTGAATAATCAGGCATGTCTTTTTTTTTTTAACAGAGTTTATGATGAGGAAATGAACAATAAAACTGATTAGGAAGGAAATGACGGAGTCCAGAATTGAGCAGGTCAACACGGATGTGGATTTTTTTTTTTTTGAATACAGAAATGTGTTGCAGAAATGTAAATACAGAAATGTGTTGCATGTGCTATGAATGTGCAAGGACTCGGCCTACCGCGGCTCCTGATCAGGTTGTTACTTTGTGCTTTTAATTTATTATTTGATATCGTATTTACAGTTTAATATCACTTTAATTGACGTAACGATGCACCCGATTCATGATTCAATTTGATTCACAATAATTTTTGAAAAAAAATTAAATGAAGAAAATGTTGTAACCAAAAAACGCAACATTTATTTTCCTATTCTTTATCAACTTAAATATTACTTTTGTTCAATTAAAAAAAAACCTACTGTTTCATTTTCTTAAAAACCAACAATAATTATTTCTCCACATTTGTAAAGTTTGGTGGAAAATATAATTGCCTTTTAACTAAAATATTCCTTGTATTAAAAATACAAAAATTAATAACAAATATTACTTTTCTTAATAAACCTTTATGAACATTTGTTCTGCTTCCATTTGCTTCTTTTTTCTTTATCTTTCAGCAGTTTGTAAAAAGAGAGAGAGAGAGCTCTGATTTCTTGTGAAATCTATTTGGACACAATCACACAACAGCTCTTTCACATTTTACATCTGTTTTTGCAGCATTAGAGCTGTGTTAATTCCACCTACGGTGAAGTCACGCGTAGTCACGCTATTGTACATACAAAACAATTACAGTGAGGAATAACAGAGTTTATGCAGCCTGATAATAAACGCAGTTCGTTTTTTATTCCACTGATTTGAACTGTAATAAATTTGTATCCCAGTTTATCATTGAACAACATATCGTTACATGTCTACACCTTAATTTTTTATTTTTTTTTGGGGGGGGCGGGTTAATGAATACATCCAGACAGACTCTGATGGTCTCTGTACTGTTCATGAATCCACCGCTCCAGTGTTAGAAACTGCACTGAGAACACAGAGTCTACATAAAATCTGAGAAAATCTCTGGATAAAATAAAATTGGACTTTTTTTTGAACACTTTGTTTTCATGCAGAAACTTAAGCAACAGTTTCATCATCAGAACACAGGTAAATTCTCATGTTTGTTATTTTATCATTATTTTTTATTGTTCCTCCTTCCCTAATGCTCAGGAAGCAGCTCTTAATAATATTCTTGAGGCGTCTGATGCAGCACTTTATGGCGTAATAATCTCACTGCGCTTTTTTACGTCGTTTCTGCGTTTAAACATAGATGGTCTTTCTTTCATTTTGAAAACCCTGTTCAGGTGAGTGGATTTTTTTTAAGTAAAAATTAAGTTTTCAAAAATATGAAAATGAGATAATTCCCTGCACTTCTAGTTTAGGATCCAAAATCTTCTGGACCTAAAAATGAAGATTGGACCAAAGCTATGAACATGACCTACACACACACACACACACACACACACACATTTCCTTGCAAGGTCTCTTATTGTATTTCTGATCCCAGTTGTGTTACTTTCAGTTCTGATCCTGGATGATGGGTTTGTGGTGTTGACCATCAGCTAATGTTCTCACTCTGACACCAGTCTGATCCAGGAGCAGAGACGACGGAGGAATACAACTCCAAGGAAACGCCAGAGGAGCATTTAGGAAATGTTTGGAAAACAGAGGCGAACAGGTGAAGAATCACAATGACGCCATAAAAAAAAACAGAGCCATCAGCTGAGGACAGGACTGTGGAACACTGTGTGTGTGTGTGTATTGTTTAATTAGTTTTCCTCTGCAGCTAACTGCTGGTGACATTCTGTCAGGAGTAAACGAGTTAGTCTGAGATGAGGGATGTCACAGATGCGTTTCTAAAAATTGTTTTCTCAAACACAGTCATGTTTATGAGGATTCTGTTTCTGTTGACTCGCTGTTCTCTGCCTTTCCCATTTTCCCCTTCGCTTTCCTGATATGGTCTGTGTTTCTTGTTCTGTTTCTTGGTTGTCATGGCAGTTAATTAGTCACACCTACTCCTCATCACTGCCTGGATATGCATATGTTCTATGTGTTACAGCTGTGGTATCAATGGGGGGGTTGGCTTTTCCTGATTGTAGTCTGATCCTAATTCTGGGTTCTGTCCTGACGTGGCTCCACCTTGTCCTGCCCTCACTCCTCCATGCCATGTCTCCCCCTGCCCCACTCACAGTCCCCCTGCCCTGCCCTGCTTCCACCCTTATCTATGCTGACTCCGCTTTATCTATCCTGACTCCGCCTTGCCCCGTTCTGACTCCATTTTCCTTTTTTCATTTGTTATTATAGATGACAATATCATGATCCTGTCTGGTGACCCAAATTTTACTAAAGAGACTTTTACTTGTTAAAACATCATACCGAAAAAATACAGAATAACTCAGACATTTGGAGTTACAGTGAGGTTTATGGTTTTAAAAGACACAGGCGCAAGTGTGTGTGTGGACAGACTCACTTGTTGTGGAGGACACACCAGCCGCAATGTGGATCTCCTGAGCTTAAACACTCCTCACACCGGCAATACTGCTCACAGTGTTCCACCGGTATCTGGACCACCTATACACACACAAACACACACACACTCTAATGAAATCACTCCAATCACAGAACTCAGCCTTGTTTCTAATCTTGACACCAGTGGACGATGTCACGGCAGATCGATACACCCAATCGATGGCCCGAGGCATGTTTTATCTGAGCGGGCACTGACGACTGTAATCACAGTAACTGACCTCGACTCGAACGCAGAACACTTTGAACCTCATTACACAGAACAGAGTGTGCGCACACTAACACCATACAGGGCATCTCTCTCTCTCTCTCAGTTAACCTTTTTACACAGATATTCTGTAATATTGGAGTCATCTCATCTCAATATTCCGGTTTTAGTGATTTACAGCAACCCCAATAAATCTGGCATGAAGCCGCTCCAGTATGTGTTTTTACACTGCAAGCTGGTGTTCAGCAACCAGAAGTGTGACGTGTCACAACAGAGCGTCGGTGTCTTGTGTGACGTATCTAAGTTTTGGAAATCCAAACACGCCGATCATACCGGCGCTTCTTTAAACAGCGCAGCAGTGAACTGAGTGTTGAGGTCCATCCACCCATTATCCATAACTGCTTACCCCGTGCAGGGTCGCAGGCAAGCTGGAGCCTATCCCAGCTGACTATGGGCGAGATGCGGGGTACACCCTGGACAAGTCGCCAGGTCATCGCAGGGCCCTGTCATGACCCTGAGTGTTGAGGTGATTTTGTTACCCGTCACATTTATACCCCTCTTCAAACACAAGCAGAGAAACTGAACATCATGTGATCACTTCTGTTAAATAATTTACCTTTAAAGGAAACAACAGCCTCAATATATATCATGCTTGTCACAGAAAACTGTGCTCGCAAATGAGAGAGAAAGAGAGAATCAGCGTGAAAGATAATGAGGAGGAGAGGAGTGGATGGAGAGACTCGTGTAAGCAGCATGTTTGTGAATCAGAAATCTGTTGGAGGAGAAGGTGAAGAGAAACAGGAAGTGATGGAAGACAGAAAGGTGTGTGGATTTTAGATGCCGTAGATGGAGACGTTTGAATTTGTGCGGCTCTCAGAAAGAAGAATGTCAGTGTTAAAAGTGCCACACCCCTGTCCCGCCGTGCCGCCTGTCCCTTTTACACACACACACACACACACACCGATTCCAGCTCTGTTACTACCAATCACTCAGCTCAAAGGAGGAACAACACACACGCACACACAAGGAGGAAGACTCCTGCCTTGAACAGGCTGCAGGGAAAGGGGCGTCTGTCTGTCTGTCTGTCTGTCTCTCTCTCTCTCTGATGTAATTTCCTGATGTAAGATATACTGAATGAAAAGCGGATTAAGGCCGATCAGTGAAAGTGAACCCCCTCCCCTCTCTGTCTCCCCTCATCCTCGCTTGCCCAGTGGATTATCCTCTGCTTTTCCCTAAATGGAATTCTATCTCCTTCCACTTTTTCATTGTTTACTTTATTTTCTCCTCCATTTTCTCTCTGCTGTGCTGCACTGCATTCCATTAAACAAACGCTTTTTCAAGGGGAGAAAAATCAAAATACAAATCAGATGCACTCCAGAGAAATAAACTGCAATTTAACTTATTTAACTCATCCGTACTCACAGGAGTGTGTGTGTGTGTGTGTGTTTTTTTTTTCTGTTACGATTTTCCATCAGAGGCCAGACAGTGAGAATATAAATGAGATGTTAATTCGAGCAGGTGCCATAAACACTCGAAGCACACAGACGGAGACAGTGATGTAAGTGAAAGTAAACACGAACGCCTCTTTATTCCTCCCTCTTTATCCCACATGAGGAGATTTCCTGAAACCAGAGGTGTGTTTATTATTTATAAGCAGTTATAGCTTCTGTATTCCATTATTCATAATAATTAATCGCACATAAGACTGATGGAATGTATAAACAGAGCACATGGAGTGAGAGATAAAGAGTTAAACAGTTAAACACCAAACTAAACTCTGTTTCTGCCTTCCGGATTTTCTTTCACTGACAAAAAGTGACAATAAAAGGCTTGATACCGGAATCAGACAACATGATGGTTTTGTCTTTCACGATGGTCTCCATGTTAGATTTGACAATCAGAGTGCCATAAATGCTTACCGTGTCTTGGTTAAGAGACTGGCAACGCTACAAGTTTGACTCTGACCAATTAACGTCGTTCATGTTCCTGCATGTTGTCGGGGATGACATTATGGGCTGTCTGTCCTTCAAAGAGAACATGAGGTAATGAATGTGTGATGTCAAGATCATGACATAAATGTGCTACCAGGTTCACTGTATAAACACAAGGTCTTATGGAGGGGGGGAAAAATGGGTTTTGGGAACTGTATACTCTGGTAAGTGACGCTACAAAGATCTGTTTTAATATCAGGTGCTTTCATAATCAGTATAACTGAAATATGAATATCTTTATTGTCATTGTACATGTACAACAAGATTCAGTGTGCAATCCCAAGCTACATGAAAGGGATTCAGGAAAAATGTAAAATACAGAAATATAAATTATACTGTTTAATGGAATTTGATTATTGGTTTAATATTAAAAATTAATACATCTGGGTGTGAAAAGGCTTCCAGCTTGTGTGATCCTGTCACTAAAATGAAGTAAGAAGGTAAAATCCCATTTAGATCTTTGGAGTCATTCTGGGGAGCAACCTGAAATGGAAATGTGAAGTTTGAGAGGTGACACGCTGCCCACCCTGCTCCGACGAGATGAGCATAAAGCACACTTTCCCACACACCTTCAGTACCTTAATCTGTAGCCACCTCACGCGCCATCCTACTCCACCTCCTTCATACCCTATACACTTCTCCATTAAACATCTCGCAGCTTGTTCCTTGCAAAGACAAGGTCAGCGTTCAACAAGCAACCTCACAAAGACTTTGTCAGACTGCAAGAAAGAAAAGTATTGATGAGAGGAAAGAGTCCCAGGTGAGATGCCAAAGCTCCATCGTTTTTATTTTATGTTCTGGCTCGCACTGCGCAGTCGTTTGTAAGCTGAAACACTGAAGTCTGATGTGTAGCTACTTCCCTGCTCTTTCTGTAAAACAGTGATTAATGTCACAGCTTGTAATGTTGAATGCAAGTTCTAACCTGTGCTTTTGTGAGTTTTCAAATTAAAAAATAATCTAAAGAATTAGAGTTCAGAAGATGTTCAAAAAGTGGTGGGCTTTATGAGGTCCTGTGGCTTCATTTGAAGAGCTGAGACAAGAGGTGCTTCTGAGACAAAAAAAAAAATTTTCTATCATCACACAACTCCAAACAAACCCCTCAGTCAGAGCACCAGAGACTGGAACCAGAAACCTCATGTAGCTGAAGCAAATCTGACTCCACAAACCCACCAAACCTGTGCCTCAGAAGTTGAGTGGATTAACTGGATCAGCTCAGTTGGTTTGAGGTTGGAAATGAACTTTGTTCAAAGATAAACCTTGAGGAACTGGATTAGTGATGTCATAGCTGTTTATGAAATAAATGGACATCAAGAAATGCTTCTTGAAAGCATGCTGGGATAAGCAATGGAAGAGAACTATAGATGACGATATGACAAGATGTAAAAAGATCAGACAACTCAAATCAAGTGACTGACTCAATAAACCCATCAGTGACACAACATTCCAAACAAGCATTGGGCTTTGGTGTTGGGCTTCTCTCACAGCTTCAGAGTGATGAAACTCACTCTGTGGGAGCTCCAAGAGAATTTGTGTTCAGGTTAGTCATTTGTGAGTCAAAAGTCCACAAAGAAAGCACTTGTCCTTGGTGGTGTACTGGTTAGTGTCACAGTTTCTGGTACGGATAGTCATTGGTTTGAATGTGTGCTTTTGCTCATTTCTGTGAGATGCTGCAAAAGACAAAAGTGAAAAGTTCTATAAGAAGACTGTAGGGTATGAGATTCTGTGGCTCAACTGGATGAGTGCCCTTTGGGGCTCAGAGGTTGCTGGTTCAAATACCAGCCCTCTCAGATGTAAGGGTTGTACCTTATGTGATGGCAGGGCTAGTGTGAAGGTAAAGCTTGAATTAATATAATAAGGGTGGAGCTGCTCTGTTGAGGTTTTTTCATCTGGAATGAGGAGTGGTGCTGCGTTCAACTTAACCCAGAAGTGGGAAGTCAGAACTATGTCATTTTCTTTCAAGTAACAAAATGGAAAATCCATAGATGCCTCCATGTTCATCTTTTGTGCTGAGTGAGGAATGTTTACCTCAGAACAGTGAAGTGTCGAGTCAGTGTTCGTGATAAACAAGCGAACGTGACTGTGTGCTGATGGATCGAAACCTAATGCGTGTATATCCAGTATCTCTCATTTACAGGAAAGAAGTGCTGCTGTTTACTGTGATAAGCATATAGAAAGTCCACTACAGCATGCACACACAGAGAGACAATAGTGAGTTCCAAAACCTTCTCCCATCACACTGCTCCAAACAAACCCCTAAGTCAGAGCACCAGAGTCTGGAGCCAGAAACCCCACATATGTGAGGTCAATCGGAGACCACAAATCGGAGACCACAAACCCACCAACTCCAGCACACCTGCTCCTCATCATAAGTTGATCGGATTAACTAAATCAGCTCAGTTGGTTTGAGGCTGGAAATTAACCTGGTTAGAAGAGAAACCTTGAGGAACTGGATTAGTGATGTCATAGCTGTTTTATGTAGTAAATGGACTTGAAGAAATGCTTCTTGAAAGCATGCTGGGAACAGTCATGGAAGAGAACTATCTGATGGGATATGACTCAGCGTGAACAGACTGGGCAACTCAAATAAAGCAACTGAATAAAGAAACCCATCAGTTACACAACGCTCCAAATAAGCATTGGGTTTTTTTTTTTTGCTTTGATGTTGGGCTTCTCTCACAGATTCAGCTTGGTGAGGAGTGATGAAACTCACCCTGTGGGAGCTCCAAGAGAATTTGTGTTCGGCGTAGTCATTCGGAGTCAAAAATCCAATAAGCAACTCTCATTGCTTGTAGGTGGTGGTACAGTGGTTAGTGTGATAGCCTGTCATGTTCAAGGTTACAGGTTTGGCTCTGAGCATTTGCTCATTTTTGAGGAAAGCTTCAAAAAAAAAACACACACACAAATGAAAAGTTCACAGTT
>JAODVO010000019.1:38320656-38331160 GCA_025400055.1 Notarius lentiginosus
CTAATTAACCTGTCCCCATACACTTGGGTAATGGCACCCAAAAGCAAAAAGAAAAGAAAAAAAACAACAACTCGTCCCTCAGTACAGTAAATAAATTTGAGCTCAGAGTCAGAGAAGTGAATTCCAAATGCTTTTATTTTCCTCGAGGACCTTAAAGATTAAAGAGTTGTAAAATCTGAGAGCTCAAGTAGCTCTTTGTAACTTTTAATCCATTCAATATTTGTTCTTTTCCTGCAAATATGTCTATGTCTCTGGTAGTCTATCGTGTTTGCTTGCTCATGAGCTGCTTTCTCCACATTCGAAATAAAATTACCACTGTATCTTTTACTTGGGGCAAGACGTGCTTCCCTAAACAGAGCTGCTTGGATGCTGCAATAGGACTTTGAATCAATATTCACTCATTTCGCAGAATACCCAACCATCACATCACAGCTGCCTAAGTGCAAATCTCCAGCTAGCAACTTCCAACTTCACGGGCCCATCACCATCACTGTTGGTTCATCACCTTAGGTCTTCCTGCACCTCCATACCTTGCACAATAAGTCAGGCCAATTATTCTCGGGCCCCCAGTAAAAGCCTCTCTGGACTGAAGAGCTTGTATTCCAATGGCACAAAAGATTGCGATGATCGGAAAGCTCCAATGCTGCCGCACAGTGTCCTCTAACTGGACGGTTCTGTTGCACATTGACTTGCAAAACTCAATTCATCGCAGGACTAGATGCCTTATTCAGCCATTGCACTGCAAGAGGAAGAGTGTACTGCAAATATGTAAAAATGTTTGGGACAGAGTCTACAAAATGGCTTCCTACATTGTTTTCCAATCAACCTGCATTTCAACTTGACTTCCAATGTGTTTATTGACGTCTAAATCACCAAAATATTAAAAGACTGTACACCACAGCACTGTCGAATTCTGGACTCTGATTGGTCAGAAGGGAAGGAGTTGCTCAATTCTCCATAACAGCAGCTCTGACTGTTGCGCAGGTTTATATTAATGCACGTATTCTAATACATGATTGTTTCTATTGTAACGGTTCATTCACATGGACTCCTACAGTGGTACAACATGAAGACAGTGAAGTTTTCTGGAAGGAATCTCCAGTGTAACAGTCAGAGGTGAAGCTGGAACTTTAGGTTTTCTGATATCTTCAGGACAGAGGAGTTTACACTTCTTTCCAGTTTCTCAGTCACATGATGTAACAAGCTGCATTTTTTTAAACTTCTTCACTTCAAGAGAGCTAAAAACGAGAGCCTAATGAAGAAACAACAGTTTATAGCTGCTATAACATAATGGACACCAGGAACTAACTTGTTTTGTGGACATTCCACAATGGTAAATGTAACTATAAAAGAAAAAATGTATGTACCATACTTTAAAATATAACAAAATGATAATCTTCAGCCCATTGCTGTGGTGTAAGAGGAATGAAACACTGAGCAACGTGCTGTTAGAGGAAAATAATCAACTTTGGGGTGGTAACAGTCACTCCGCTTCATCGCATCACCCATCACTGATTACCTAAGGACAGAACGGTTCATGCTGAGACCGTGTGTGGGTTTTGAAACGTGTTCATTGTGTTGGCATCATGGTGGTTTTAGTGGTTACCACTATCATCTTACAGCAAGATGGTTCTTGATTCGAACCTTGTGGCTGACTGGGGTCTTCCTGTGTGGAGTTTGCATGTTCTCCCATTGCCTGTGTGGGTTTCCTCCAGGTGCTCTGGTTTCCTCCCACAGTCTAAAGTCATGAGGTCAACTGAATACTCTCAATCCCCCATCGGTGCGAGTGTGATGGTTGTTCGTCTTGATGTAGCCCTGTGACAGATTGGTGACCTGCCCAGAGTGAACCCCAACTCTCACCTGAAGTCAAGCTGGGATTGGCTCCAGCTTCTCCACAACACTGATGGACAAGCGGTATAGAAAATGAATGGATATCCACTGTGCTGATTTGGTTGCACAGATCTGGTAGCCCTGATTTACCCTTGATTAGTAAAACAGAGATTGGAAAAAAATGTCCGTGTTTAAAAAATGCATTAAATCTTCAAAACCACACAATCCCCTGCTCTTCTCAAATAGACTCCTGATTATTAACACTACCAACACACCTCTCTCCAGTGATCACTGTAGATTTTTCAAAAGGAGTCTTGGCTCCTCTCAATCTGGGTTCCTCATTCTCACTCCATCATAGAGCACGTGTCAGACACAAGGCCCACGGGCCAAATCCTTGGTTCATTCGGCTTGTGTGGACTTGGGGGGGGGGGGAATAATAGGCTACTGAAACGGCCCGTAGAACAATACTGCTCAGTATTTTCACACAATCCAGAATTCACAGCAGATCTGTAAAGGAGCAACTGTGCGCATGAGTACATCTTATAGTGCTAAACTGAAACTGACGGGAGGAAGGCATTTTTATCCCCAACCGATGGTTAGTAACCATCAACCCCATATATATGTGCAGAACAATTTCTGCCCCAACTGGCTTGACCACGGTCTCAAACGCGGGTTAACAACAGTGCTGCGCTTGGTGCATTGTTGCACATCTAGAGGCACGTTGTGTTGGAAGTGGCATAACCAGAAATGAATTTTGGTGGTATGAGGAAATATCCTGAACAAAATTATGATTGTTTTCTTTATCTGCGCTGTTAAATTAAGTGATGTGATGTGCTTGTGCATTTCAGGTGGATGTCAGACAGCAGGAGAAGCAGGGAGGACACTAATTTGTTATTTTATCATTTAAGACACAATCTACTCTCACACATCCCTCCATTATCTACACTGCTTATCCATCAGGGTTGTGGGGAAGCTGAAGCCAATCCCAGCTGACTTCAGGTGAGAGGCGGGGTTCACCCTGGGGAGGTCACCAATCTATCACAGGGCTACACAACCATCACACTCACATTCACACCGATGGGGGATGCAGAGGAGCCTACTCTCAAACAAACAATCTTTCATATTTGTTCATCATTTCATATTAATTATTATTAAAATAACAGGTGAATATCAGGAGAAATTACACCTTATATAGAATAAATCCTGATCTATTTTTCTTTTGCATTAAACTCAAGCAGGCTCCTTCTCTGACTCTCACCTCAATATATCTTGCTTATCATGAAGCTATCTGGCGAGTAGCCTACAAAGAGAAAGAGGAAAAATGTTTCCATCCGAATTAGCGAATCCTGTTTCTTATTAAAGCAGCTGGTATCCAATATAATGTGATTATACAAAGGAACATTTTGATGAAAAAAACCACACTTCTTTGGAATAAATATGATAAATGTATAAATGATAAAATACCCAGCAGTGCAACACTTTCATAATTTCCGTCAGTTATTTTTCTACAGACATCCTGTTCTGATTTCAAAGCCTCGGCAATTGGAGTGAAACAATTATGGTCAATAAGTTGAAAAACAAAAGTCACAGATTTTGATTCCAGCTCTTCAGGAGCTCACAAAAATGCTGATGTGACAAAAAAATTTGGAGTCTGACACCCCTGACTTATTGAGTTTTTCCTTTTCCCACAGTCAGAGTTTAGACTCTGATGATGTCTTGATGGAAATGTTCCATTAACGTGAGCTCACTGCACTGGTGTGTTAATGCTGGATGTTCTTGTTGGATGTTGGTGTTTTATTCATGCATGTGTCATTGTTTTCACTAAAAGACTAATTGTGCGGTAAGCAGGTGGGACTCGCACTCAGTTTCCTTGGTGACTCTGGTTTCCATGGTTACATGGAATCTTGCGGTGTTTTGTTTCGGTCTGCGTCGGTGCCCCAGCGGAAAGGTACACATTATAAATTCACATATCTTTACTTCCATCCCTGGTGGTAAAGATTACAAATGCGTTGCAGCCATCACAAGAAGTAGTTCCAGGTGAGCTATACATACAGTACCAGTCAAAAGTTTAGACACACCTTCAAATTCAATGGTTTTTCTTTATTTTTATGAATTAAAAGTCACTTCATGTCTTAAAGTAATGATGGATGTTGTTTCTCTTTACTTAGGTGTTTGGTTATTGACATAAAATACATTACTACAGTTGTGGAATCGGGCTGTTTTATTATGTGCATTTTCATTATTGGCTGTTGGATCTCAAACGCATTAAGAAGGTGAGAAACTTGTCCACTAATTACCTTTTGATGAGGCACCTGTTAACTGAAAAGCATCCAGGTGACTCCCTCATGAAGCTGGTTAAGATAACACCAATAGTGTACAAAGTGTCATCAAGGGAAACACTGGATACACTGAAGAATCTAAAATATTAAACATTTTTTGTTTTTTAGCATTTTTTTTACCACATAATTCCATATCATGTTCCAGGTGTTATTTCATCATTTTGATGTCTTCAGGTTTGTTCTACAGTGTCGAGAATAGTCATCAAAATACAGAAAAACCTCTGGATGAGTCAATTAGGGGTGTACAAACTTTTGACTGGAACTGTGTGTGCGCGCATATATATGATATAAATGTCATATTTATTTAAAAACCATTTTCAGTTCTTCAGTAATCAGTCCCATGTTGTGTTTCCTGATCATCTCGATCTTGCTGTGTGACTCAGAAACCAGGTTCCATGGACCTCTGCATCACCATTAAAGGAGTCTCGTTCCTCCTGCAGACAGGGCTGGGAATTCTGGGTAACACGTCCGTGCTGATGGCGTATGCTCATATCGCTTTTGTAGAGTCACGCCTGCAGCCCGTGGACAGAATCCTAGCTCACCTGGCCTTCAGCAACCTACTGCTACTGCTGACGCGTGGCGTGCCACAGACGATGGACATCTTTGGCCTGACGGACTTGCTGAACGATCCGGGGTGCAGATTGGTGATCTTCGCCTACCGCGTTGGCCGCGCCCTCTCCATCTGCATTACCTGCATGCTGAGCGTCTTCCAAGCACTGACTATCGCACCGTTGACTGGGCCGCACCTGACCAAACTGAAATCTCATCTGTCGCAGCTTGTCATGCCCACCTTCATAGGTCTGTGGCTCCTTAATATGATTGCAAGCCTCGGTGCTGCGCTTTTCTCAATGGCACCTCGAAACAGCACTGTGCCTGCCTTCACCCTCAACCTCGGCTTCTGTCACGTCGACTTCCGTGACAGCCTGACATATGTGGTGAATGGCATTGGTCAATCGACGCGAGACTTCCTCTTTGTGGCAGTCATGCTGGCCTCCAGCGGCTACATCCTCGTCCTCCTGCACAAACACAGCAGGCAGGTCAGGTCCATCCGACGTGCTCAGCAAGGAACCTCCATGGAAATGCGGGCAGCCAAGACTGTCGTCATGCTGGTGGTGCTGTACACCATGTTCTTCGGCATCGATAACGTGATCTGGATCTACATGCTACATGTGGCTCGGGTCCCAGCTGTGGTGGCGGACATGAGACTGTTTTTCTCATCGTGCTACGCCGCACTCAGTCCTTTCCTCCTGATAAGTACCAATAAGAAGATAAAGGAGAGAATGGTGTGTGCAGCTGGAGAACCGTCGGCTGAGGACTCCACTGAGAAACCAAATGCTCAATGAACTTTTTTATTTTTCCACATTCAAGTTCTGATACTAGATGACAAATATTTTAGGATTCTTGAGATATTTTGAATTGTTACAATTGCATAAGGTTGTTGAAATCATTTTTTTAAATTAAGTTTGGGCCCAATTGTACTGACTTATTTTGTTGCCTAAATGGTGGCCATTTTGTATGAGTACTGCCTTATTTTTAAACTTTGTGTTGAACATGAGACGGAGGTGCGCATGCACAGTGCATCATGGTTCCTGGACACCACTACGTATGTGTCATTTTGTTCAGGAGCTCACGGTCATTAGAGTTGCTTGTTGTTGCTTTAGGTGAGAGAGACCAGAAAAACTTACTCACTAAGCATCAAATACAAGGTTAAAAAAAAGTTCACGTTCAGTCGAAAGACTGTGACTGAGTCTTATTCCTCCAAAGAAAGGGCCATTTTTGTTGGAACAAATTGCACTTCTGCTTTTGGGGCTTTATGCTAATCTAAGCTCAATAGATTTCCTTGATGATTCGCATAATGTTGGTTGATTGTCCACAACACCACATCAGTAACATAAGTTCGTGACTGACTGGTATAACCACAAGAAGACCTGTGATGAACTCACCCCTGGTAGCCCATGGTTTAGAGACCTGAATGTGACAGGATGAACATCTGCTTCACCTCTGAGGAAAGCAGATATACTTATAGCTCTTGATAATTTGAGGTGAAGGAGAGAAAAACATGTCCTGATAAAGCACTGGGATTTGACCATTGGCTTATCCTGTGTCTCAGAAAACTACATTCACCTCCCAAATGTTAGCCGACATCAGCTCGCCTCATTTAACCAACTAGAAAATGTCAACCTCAAGATTTTCACTGTATAGGACTTTACATCCTCCCTGCATCATTTCATCCACACAGACAATATTGCTCTTGTTCCTTCACACATTTTCTCCCTTTCCCCTCTTTCTTTTCCTCTTCTCAACCCCTGACAGTTTCTTTTGACTTTGCTTCATGTTGACTCCTTCTCTATGTCATGACGTAGTTGAGATATATGGTGTATCCCACCTTTTTGCACCTCTGGGCCGATATGAAGCATCCGAGAGCCTAAATCTGTGGTTCCTGATCTGACAGGAAAATTACAATTCAACACATTTAACCGACGAAGTTTCCAGTGTTTAATGTTTCATTAATAAATCTGATTTTGCACATTTCAAGGTCATCATCATTCTGTGAACTTTTATTGTACATTCCAGCTCACACTGTCAAGCTTGGCTATTTATTTAACCCACTGCACATATTCTCTTCCTCTCTCAGTCATGTCATGACTCTTCTCCATCTTCATCATGCGACCGAGTTTCACACATTCCAGGACACACTGTACAGCTTGGACTTCAACAACTCATGCATATACTCTTTAAATAGGTCTGCTTTTCAAATTTGTATATTTTAGATTCTTCTTTTAGTCTATGTATATAGCTCCTTTTGTCTTTGCTAAATTTTTCTATCTTAACTGTTCAAGCACCAACCACCAAAGCAAATTTCTTGCATGTGAGAACGTACTTGGCAATAAACTTGATTTTGACTGCTTTAATGATATGAGCCACTTTTAGAACACACACACACACAAACACACACACACACACACACACACACACACACACACACACACACACACACACACACAGAGTTATTGACAAAAATCAGCCTTTAAAACACTGTCATAAATTATTTCTTTGTTTAAATGTGCTTCATGAAGACGGTTGATTTCCTGTGTTCATCCAGAGAGAGATGAGCGTCACTTCGCTCTGTTACGGTTTGACATTTTCAGTTTGCCACCAGAGTAAAAATAGATCACGGTATTTCAGTACTAAGCCATCATTTAAAAACACAATAATATGGTGGAACATTTAAATGGAGAGTATTATAGTCATCATGAAATGACATGTCTGAACAACAGTCACAGATTTATATTTATAATTCTTATTATAATTTATATTTATAATAACACAGATTATAAAAGATTTATTGTTTCCAGAGTAATAGCTCATTCAGCCGATTAAAAAAAAACACACATGTAATTGTTGACGTGGTGAAGTTTTGTGGAAGGAGAAAAGTGTTTATGTATCGTTTCTGGAAGGAGTCTCCAGTGTCGGCGCTTTGAAACAGTCAGAAGTGAATCTGTAACTTTATGCTTTCTGACATCATCAGCACAGAGGAGTTTATACTTCTTTACGGTTTCTCAGTAAAATGACAAGCTGTGCATTATTTTGTTGTTGTTTTTTTGTCTTATGAACTTCAAGAGAGAAAAAGAGAGACTTATGAGGAAATGACTGTTTATAGTTGCTATAACATAAGTGACAACAGGAACTAAGTCATTTTATGAACATTAAATGTAACAAACAAAAGTATGACATGTCAATCTTTCATTAATTTACAAAGAAAGCGATCGTTGGCAAATTATATAATTTGAATTATTGTCGTTTTTTTTTTTAACCAAGCTAGTCAATTGGCTGGCAAAAGAATGTCAGCTCATACTGTGACGTTCCTGAATGATTCTGAGCTACAAAATGAACTCAACTGTTTGTTTTAAAAATAAAATGTAAAAAAAAAAGGGGTCCTTGGAGGTGCAACCATTCGCATATAAGGAGAAGACCAGTAGGGAGAGGAACACAGGTTTGCAAACAGTCTCATGTAATAAATCTGTCCCTTATGTTTATTTCAGGACACTCATGGCAAACTCCACCCTGATGGCCTGAAATAACACACAACAGTTTGAAGCCTGTCACCAAAGGGGCTCTGCAGATGGCAGTGCTTTAGAGGCAGGGAGCATTTTGGAGGAAGTAAAGGGGAGTGCAGGGTTACAAAGCATCCCGAAAACATGTTTGAATTCTTTCAAAAATGCTCCTGGAACTGGACAGTGGGAAACTGTCTCCAAAGACTCTGACACTGAAGAACACTGAAGGGGCTGTGGTACTGATGCAGACATACTTTAGTTCTCCAGCTGACATTTAACATTGTTTACTATAAGATATATTTGGGGGATGGGGAGGGGGACAGCGGTTGTGATATTCTCATGGTTTTTACATGTCAATTCTTAAAATAAACAATGTTGATTTGAAACTAACTAAAATACTTATTTGTGGAGTGATTTTCAATTTATCTGATGTACAACTTGTAATAAACCCACCTGAGGTAGATTTTCACTGTGGCAGTAGAAGTTGCAGTAACAGTGCTAATCAGAGGAGTAGGGATCACATTAACTCAAATTATTACTCATATTCATCTGAAAATATTAAGGAAGTCAAAATTAAAAGAGCTTAATTTTACTGTCTGGAGAAACTTTCTTTAAAATTAAATCATTAAGTGAAATAAAGATTTTTCAATCATGTAAGTTTCAAGTTGTTGTTTTTTTTTAATTACCTAAAATGTGATATGGGGTAAACTTAAAAACAAGCATCCAAAAATGTTGCACTATATTTTTAAGTAAAATCCGCCGATCATTTTTGACAGTGTACACGTTTTTGGAGAACCACAGGCAATGAGAGTCACTGCACAGTCCATTGCTTGCCCACTGAGGCCTCACATCCACCTGCTCCTCATTCTCCAAATGACGTTCACCTGACTGATCCACCACACACCTGGACATGTGAGTGGAGGTGTCATGTTTCTTCACACACTGATCGATATGTGTGTGTGTGTGTGAGAGAGAGAGAGAGAGAGAGAGAGAGAGAGAGAGAAAAAGATACAGCATAACTCAGGGTTATGTCTCATTTATGCTCCCTTCAGATATGAAAATAAATCCGTCCATTTCAAACAGCAGCTCCCCTTTTCCTTCACTTCCATCAAACTCACATGTAATTCCCATCCAATCTCCTCCCAGCTGTTCTGGAACAACTGTTTGTCCCTGTGTCCAAGTGAAGTCACATCATATAGATGTTTAGAATTTCTTCCTGAATCATAACCTCTCCTCATAAAGTTCCACCAGTTTATAAATTTCTTTATTGTGTCTCACTTGAACTGTTGACTCCACTGCCCCGGTAGGACACGTGGCACTGCTCCATTTTGTCCATATCCGTTATCTGTCAGAAAACATGCACAGAAACAGACGAAATGGATGCAGAGTAAGGACAGAAGGCTCTGTCCATATCCATATACGTATTTAACACTGAGCAGAAACGAGCCATTCGTGTAAATCCCATTACGCACCATGATTTCATCTTTAACACTGACTTAAATTCACTTGAGCCTCAACTGATCTCCAGATCTGGGCTACATTAGCCACGCTAACACTACTGTCTCTATTAGCCATGCTAACACTGATTATATTACGCATGCTAACCAGAATGAACTGCCCATGATATTCATACACAACTCTCCATATTAGCCATGCTAACCATACTGTCTTATCCATATTAACCACAATGAACTGACAATATTAAACACTGCTAATCGTGCTAACCAAACAGAACTATCCATGCTAACATGACTGAATTGTCTGTATTACTGGATTAACGACACTGTCCATGTTAACTGTGCTAAAGAGGTCAAAGTGCCGTGAGAATTCGTCTGTGGTGAATTGCATCGACTGTGCTAGAACATTTTTACATCATACTGAAAGAGAAAAGGACAAATTGCAGAACTGAAATTGGAATTAAAACTTATTATTATCCATTTAACAACACCCTGAACCCCATGTTAACATCTTAGCCATGTTAAACTAATCATGTTAATCATGCCAACTGTGCAGAACTGTCCAGATTAACCATACTAATCACATTAAACTGTTCCTATCTCCCACACTTAGCATTCATGTCGACTTCCATTGCAGTTTTATTCTGTATTTTTTTACAAAAGCGAAAGCACTACAGTGCCTTTAAGTGGAAAACCTGTGAAAAAAATTTCCTCTCTAATGAAGGAATGTAGTGTTTCCGTATGCACATATACAGTGGTGCTTGAAAGTTTGTGAACCCTTTAGAATTTTCTATATTTCTGCATAAATATGACCTAAAACATC
>JAODVO010000019.1:38384104-38401633 GCA_025400055.1 Notarius lentiginosus
TTACTGATTTTCTGTTGTCTTCTGTGTTTTTGATGGTGTGTGTGTGTGTGTGTGTGTGTGTGTGTGTGTGTGAGAGAGAGAGAGCGCGCGAGCGAGCGCGTGCACTCAGCAGCACTGCAGACTCCAGGAAGCCTAAAGAACATCCTGCTGTTCAAAACTGGAGAACGTGAACATGTTGATTAAAGAGACACAAAATAATTTCTCCTGCTGAAATTCCATGCAAAAACGCCTTTTGGAATCTTACACACTTTCACTAAAATATCGAACATTTACGAGCAAAATGCATTTTTATTTTCATGAGGAAAAGTGAAAATAAAGAAGTGACTTTTTTTTTTAATGTGTGTGTTGGACAAGGAGACGTTTCTTAGACTGTTCCACAATCAGCTTGATGAACTTTCCATGTGAAACAAAACATGTTGCTCTGATTAAAAGTAAATGAAGTTGATTCTATTAAAAAAATAGATTAATGAATTATCAGAATTACAGTGAACAAGTGAATACAGTAAAGGAACAGACCTGACTGAAAGGTTGTTGCAAAATACTTTCTGCTCAGTCTTTCTGACTCATGCACTCTACAGTGTGGAGTTTAATCTGCATCATGTATTATCCTATGGTTTAATTATTCCTGAAGTGTGTGTTGATGTCCCAGAATGTTTGGGCCAGTCAATGGAAGATCTGAGAAGTGTGAGATGTTCTGCACGAGAGAAAATGCTGATGAGGTTTGGTGTGACCCAGTGAGATTACTGGGCAGAAACTGGGTACGTTTCCCAGGAAGGGGATGGGGCATGTAAGGTTGACATCTTTCTAAATATTTGCATATTTATCTAATATGGAAATATGGATTGCCTGATGAGGGAAAATGTACTGTAGGTACGACTGTCTCTGTTTTTGTAGACGCTCCGTGTCGAAATGTGTTCCGTGCAGGACATTTTGGATAACTTTATTTTAAAATCACATCACAGTCATGTTTCTTTCCTCCTGTGAATTCTGCAGTAATCAGAGTGAATGAAGGTGGTCGATGGTTTAGGACCACGAACCTTCAAAGATGGAGAATGGATCATTAAACTTGTAGAGCTTTCTTTTTTATGTCAACTTCATGGTAGACCTTCGGAGCACAAATTACCCAGAAAGCATTGACGTGATGAAGCTCATGTACTGCACTTAGAGCTCTGAAAGTGGTTTATTACTCCAAGTGTAAACAGGAGCAATTAAACACCTCATATTTCCAAATTAGAATGTTGAATTGTCTGTTTATTCATCCTTATCTTTAATTTTTTGTATCCAAGAGAACATCTTTCCATATTATCTACAAATCCATACGTTTACTGCGTTTCTGTAAAATTACAACCAAAGTAACTCTGAATGCTTTTCCGAAGTGTTCTGGAACATTGCGTAACATGTGGACGAGTTCATCAGGTTCCTCCACATCCTTCAATGAAACACCAACAAACCTGTTGGATCACTGAGTCGTACCTGTATGGGGTGGGTGCGATAGGTCTAGAACGTTCTCTCCGATTCACACTGGATCACTCAGCTTTTACAGGAAACCAAAAAGATGACACTAATGTGAGTGTTTGACGGGTTGCTGTGTGTCCTACAGCACTGGTTTCTTCTTGGTCCATAGATCTGAGTCTTCATCAAATGAGCTTAGCTTCTCATGTAAAAACATGATGATTTTGCTGAGCCATGTCCAGGCTTGAGGAAGGCTCAAGAAACTTTAAAAATCAATATTACTTTGTTGTCTGGACAAATCTGATTGATTTACAATCACGCACAAATTCTATCAACAGTTTACTCATTGGTAAAAGTTTATCTTTGGTGTATTTGGACCATCTGACTCTCGTCTGCTTATAAATTGTATTGAATTTATTGCTTTTTGTTTTACTTTAGAAGACAATCACCTCAAAATGAAATGATCACATAAAGGTCTCACCTCCCATGTGTGAGGTTGTTAGTTTGGTTTGTAAATGTGGCTGAAGAATGAAGGTTGGAAAGTGGAGGATGACTGAGGTGAAGAAGCAGTGAGGAGGAAACGAAGGAAGTGCTGTTGAAGTTCAAAGCAAAAAGTCAAGGTGATGGGTTTGGGCTACTGGGCTTCTGCATATTAAAAAAAAAAAGTTGAAACCCTCTCTTCAAGCTCTATAATCCCTTTGTTTCTTCTCAACCCACCCTGGGAGGGGAGGCAGTCGCCCAGCTGTTTGGGGAGAACAGACATGTTGTGGCTGACGTCACAAACCACATGGGGCCAGAATGGCAGGAAAAAGTGGAGTTCAAACAGCTTGTGAGTAAGAAAGACTGTATTGTCAAGATGGTAGACAGTTATTATGCCCCAGAATGCAAAAATAAACTTCTGAAAGATATCAACAAGACAGAGATGTCCTTTACCTCTGCCTCATCAAGTTCATTCATTGTGCCTCGAGGAATTATTTATTCTACCTGTCATCTAAAAATCATTCATGAATTAGACAAAGATTTATAGAGAATATATGCAGTGGAAATAAATTATGGCTTAACCAGTAGTTTTAGAAGAAAATAAAGGCTGTTTACATGTCTGTGAAGATTCTCAGTCATCCAGGTCATAGTAAACTGTGGGTGGTAGAAAAGAGCAACTGGACTTGCTTGAAGATTCTTGAAGACGTTTCACCTCTCATCAGGGAACTGAAGAAGCCTTTCGGATGAGAGGTGAAACATCTTCAAGCAAGTCCAGTTGCTCTCTTCTACCACCCACAAAGGCTGTTTACCTGCTCACTACAACAGTGAGCTAATGTTTTTAGCCACAAAGCTAAAACTAACCAAGATAATCTTTTTGAAATTCAACCATCACCCACTTCTTCCCCAGGAACAACAGAAATGTGTTTTTTACTCTTTGGTTATAGCTGGAAACCAAGGAAACACGACTACAGACTGAAAAAGGAAACCATGCTGGCCTACCTTCTCATCCTGAAGAAGGTGAGATCATCAAGATCCAAAGTGTCTGCTGGTTCTCTTTCTCTTTAGTCCTCCAGATGTTTTCACAGGTCAGTGATTGCTGTTTAATCACAATTAGCAATGAACAAATGCTCAGAAGCTGCTACATGAAACTCAGAAGTATTTTTGAGTTGGGTTCATTGTTCATGTGATCAGGTGAAGGTGAAGAGAATGTAATGGAGACTAAAGAGAGGAGGTTGTGATTGTCCTGATGGGCTGATGGTCATGTTTCTGGTTCTGAAATACAGTGAACACATTGAACAATTCCTCCAACACGAAGGCAAGATATCCATCTCACTTCTTCTCCGTTTATTCATGCACCTTTGACTTGAATGAATTATTGAGTGTATTATTTTAATGTGCAGTGTTTGTGTACTCTCTCTCTCTCTCTCACTCTCTCCCCACACACCCTCGTGCTGCTGAGTCATGTGTCATTTGTGAACGAGTCGGCTCTTTTTTAGTGAACACTGAGAACCGAGTCCTTTTTGAGAACTTTTTTTTTCTCCACGTCTGTGCTCAACTTTCATTAAAGTATTTGGAATTTGAAAATGATCTTCATAATTATTATCTCGTTTAAATACAATCGAATTTTCAGGAAATCAAACAAGCACCATAATATTCATGATTGCGGTTTTGTGAAAGCACACGTGACACATTACTGTAGAAAAATATCTCTAAAAATGCAAAATAATGTCATGTTAATCAGAAGGAAGAGTGAGATTTCATTTGTGATGAGAAGGCATGCAGGAACAATCAGTGGTCAAAATGTGTCTGTTTTCAGACAGAAAAGAGTCGATGGGGAGTTGAAAGAATTGACTCTCGTTTGTGAGCTGGGCCAAATGATCTCTCCCAGAAAAGAGCCGAAATCCCCATGTTCGGGAGGCCTTTCTACCAGGAGCATCAAACTCTCTGAGGACGCCTATCTTCTGAAGCTGTCTTGTATTTTAAGATGATTTGGATTATTGTTTTAAAGTCGAGCAGGTGCGACCATGCAATACAACACTTCTGTTCTTGGCCACACATGTCTCTGTTCTGAATGAGAGGACTGTCCATGATCTCAGCATGATCCTCGAGATGCGTGTGGAATGACGGGGATGTGAGGGATGGGATTCTGCAGGAAGGAAGCACGTTGCATGATGGTTATTTGACACTTTTTGTTTAATTATAACCAGAACTTCTCTGACATAAAGTTATCCCTGTGGGAGGATTTTATAATTGGCACAAATCAAGAAAAATCTACAAGGTCTACTTTTTTTTTTTGGGGGGGGGGTGCTAATCTTGTTGGGGACATGTCCCCCCACCAGTCCCCATATTTCCTCTGCCCCGAGTTGACGATGATTTGAGTAGCCAAACTCCAACCCAACCAGATTCAAAAACACAGCAAGATTTATCAAAAAAAAAAGATTTATCCACAGCGAGGATAAATTTGTTTCGTCATATCCTTGTGACAAATTATTTTCCTCTCTCTTTTGGGTGGGTGGGTCAGTTCTGAGCTGCCGGTGAACATACCAGACCAACACACTCAAACAAGTCCAAACCCCAAGCGAGGGTGATGAGCTTCTGGAATGTTTCTCAAAAGTTCTTCCTTGTTCACAGTTACATTTGGCTCGTCAGTATTTTATTGTTCCAGATCGTTCCATCCTTAACAATGTTATTTTGGTGTGGAGATTATTTAGGATTTGGTGGACACTGGTTGAGATGTTTGGGCTTCACCAGCTCTGTGTTTGAAGGATGGAAGTGAAGATGAAGAGTAAAACGCATCCTGTGTACACTGTCTGGAATCAGCGTTCACTCCCCGGAACCTTTTGTGGTTCTACCACAATCCTCAGCACTGATATTCTATGGAGATGTGCCTGGGTTTGAACTCAAGGACCTTTTGAACCTCAGACAAGAGTCAACCTACCAAGACACAGAGGCTTGCCTGCTCTGAGGAGCTTTCATTTTTCACTTTCATCTTAAAGTTCTCAAAAGAACCAAATCAGTGCCCTCAACCCAAACCACTGAACCAGACAGACAAGGGTTAGAAGAATTTTTTTTATTTTTTATTGCAGAACCAATTCTATTTTTTCTGGCAAATTCAGCATGTCATCACTTTTTAGCTGTGAACGCCTCGTTAGAGGAACACCACACTGTACAAATATTTCATCGAAGCCTAGAATAAAGTGATCATTTCTCAGATGGAAACAAAGATGCAACTGGGTTCTCAGTTTACTTGAGGATAATTCTTAATTTATGGCACAATAACTAATCGACCTGTGTGTGGGGGGGCCTGTTCCAGTAAAACAGTGACTAGGTGATGTTACTGTTCCCACCCCAAAGTTGATTATTTTCCTCACAGCATCTTTTATTCCTTCTTGTATCACAGCAATTTGCCAAAGAGTACAATTTATATTTGATAGATTTCCAAATATTTTTAGCAATACTTTTTGTCGACTGTACAGTTACATTTAATGTTGTGGAACATCCACATTCCTCTGTCAGTAGTTAAATTACAGCACAAATCTTTGAGGAGAGTTAATTTTTCTGTGCTCATGCTGCCTTCAAGCCTTTCTTGGAAGTTAATATTTTACAGATCCAAGACAATAAGCTTTCACATCAATATGATGGAAAACAAAATGTGCACCGCAAGCAAAAACTCTCTCGTCCACTTGTATTTTCTTTAGTCGCTAAAATTATCAGGTTTATTTTACGTTACTGCAGCAAACTGAAAATCAGAGACTTGTGCATTTGGAGTCCGAGTGTCTGCTCATGTCCAGTTTGTCCTTTCTATTTCAGCCATTTAAAGAGATTTTAGCTTGCCGGTGTTCACGTGGCTTTGGATTTAAAAATAGCCTTTGAGTTGAGTTAGCAATAATGCTGCGGTTACAATCGTCTCCACTTCTCATTACGATATTTTCAGAAAGAACGTGAAGATAGCAGAACATATTGACAAACTTCGTTGCTTGACAGTTGTCAGGAAACTGGTTTTTGTTTGGCTCTCCGTCAGAACACCAGACTGTTTTCCCTCATAACATGGTCATGGTTTTTGAATTATAAGTCACAGAAGTTCTGAAATCACTGTCCTGACGTGTAGAACTCCCTGGAACAGTCAGTCATTTTAACACACTGCACATGGCAGTTTGTCTCCTTTTGGCACAATGAGAGGTGCCAGTATTTTTGGAACACCTTCGAAATGTATGCCAATAGAATGAACACCAAAATATTAAATGACTAAGTTAAAGTAAGGTTTTGAGTTAACACTACTGATGGATGCACAATGCCATAAATTTTTCAAAATATTCCTCAAGGTTTGAATTTGGTTAGAGATATTTTTACACAAAAATAATTCTCAAGATCAATGAACACTAGTGTGCGTGTGAGAGAGAGAAAATATGACTTGTCTTCAAGTTTTCTGGATTTTTTTTTTTATTTAAGAAATTTGAAGTGCCCGCAAAACAAACCCTCCAGAGCTGCCAGCTCAAAGTCTTCAATATTTACATCACAAACAAACATTTACGTTGATGTTTTCTACTCGTCTCATCCCCATGAAGATTTTCGGAGTTAGGTTCAAGGTTGAAAATAAAAAGGGGCAACTCTCCTGGGGTTTAAGCCATTTTCACAGAGTTTTTTCCCCCCCTCAAATATTTAAAATATTTACAGTCCCTCAAACCACAAAACTCCAAGAGCCGGCATTTGAGCCTACGCTAACGTGGATTAGCAAAAGTGAGTGACAAAGCAAGGCTGATGAGTTGATCCTCTGAAATGCACAGTCCCAACAATATTTCTCCTGACCGATAGACGCTGTGCAGGATTATTTAAAAAAAAAAATTAAAAAAATTTAGTCTGTTACAACGGCGTTATATTCTCCATCTGGAGGAAGAAAAAAAAAAAAAAAGCCCACACACATTAACTTTGCATCACTCAAAAAAAAAAAACCCGCATCCTGATTTCCCAAAGAATTTCCATGAGTTAAAAAAAAAAATTAAAAAAAAAAAATAAATAAATACAAATACAGCAGAGAAATGTGAAATGGGAGATAATGTGGAGTGGTGCTGCACACACTGATATGTAGGAGAATTCCAAACGTCGCCAGGTTCTCCTGAGCTCCATCAAGACTGAGAACACAAACGCATCCATGACATCAAGGCTGATACGAGTCCAGGTTTGTAAAGACGCACAGGATCACACCGAGGTGATGACGATCATGAGGTGAGGTGAAATGCTGGAGATCTGGTTGATGAGGTCGGGAGCAAGCCGTGAAAGGTGAGACTCTGAAAACTCGCACGGAGGGAAGATCTGCAACACGTAGGCAGGCTAAAGAAGACAGCAGGAAAAACATGAGGGTCCCACACTTACCAAATCATTACATGTTCTAGAGATAAAAACCTGATGTGCACGCACCTGATTGGAGCCAGGATTGGGGACGTTGATGATCCCTGCAGCCAGTTTGGCCTTCAAGTAGTTAATGAAGGCTGATTTCAGCACTTGTGTCTGTGTCACGACATCTTCCTGATTTAGACCACAAGGCATAGCGAGCAGAAGGCAGAATTCGCTCTCACCCTGCAGACAAAATGGAGAAAGTGGTAAGGTATACAAAATGACGGGGTAATAAAAAATAACCATCTAGAAATCTTGAGATAATGTGTGTCTCGGAATACAGCAAAAAAAAAATTTTTTTAAGAAAATTTGCTTATAAAGTGAAAAACCTATGTAGTTCAGACACTTACAGTCATTCTGCGAGCTACTCCTTCCAGCTGTTGTGTTTCTAATCTCATCCTCTGGACAATACGCAGAGGAGGTCCAGTCTCTGGCACAGGAAGCGAGCGCAGACCAAGAGACTTGTTTCCACACACAAAATGCAACTGGACAGCAGCAGTTTCATTTTTCAATGCCAGCAAGCCTTGCCACACTATAGGATACCTCTGTTCAAGACAGGTTTTTATTTTATTTTTTTTTGGGGGGGGGGAAGCAAGAGACACAGAAGATCTTTAATAGTCTCATTTTCAAGTGTTTAAATTATTTTTTCCCCAATCCTAAAATTATATCCCTGTGGCTTACCGTGAGCAGCTGTACCATATTGATTTGCTGGTGTCCAACAGGTTCAACTTGACTTTCATTCTGAGCCTGGTTGTGATCAGATTCTTGAGCACCCTTTTTTGGACAATGAAACAGATGTAGTACAAATCATTTGGGTATCAAGTGCAGTGCAGAAATAACACAGATTTAACTTGACTGTTTCAACTTGCCTGTGATGGAGTGATGTTGCGAGGAGGTTGGCTGATCCCCAGTGGCGAACTTTCAGGAAACTGCAAGTGCACAGTGCGCAGATTGGTGTACATATTTGAATACTCAGAAAAGGATGGCACAGTCCCCGAGGAGATCATCTGTACTCGCTTAGGAGAGGCCATGGCAGGCAGTGCACCACGTATTCCTAGCATTCCATCTTTCCCAGGGGGTGGTGTGGCCCTCTTTACTTCAGACTGCTTTAGGGCATCCTTGTCAGACACACCTTTCTGCAAGAGGTGGGCCCGTGGAGAGAGCGAGGCTGTAATGCTGGTTGGGGTTGAGCTGGGAGGGCCAGCCTCTGCTATATGCCCCTGGTGCAGCTCGGCAGCCGTACGCTCCCCCTGTGGGTGGTATATGAGCATCCGCATGTCTCTCGTTTGCATGTTAAACCGGTCCATTGGCAGGCCGCTGTGAAGCGCACTGCGGTATTCAGCTGGTAACGACTCTGGTTTGAGTTGAGTCGCCGTTTGCCTTCCAAGTACTTGATGAAACCGTCTTGCTGCCTCCTCCTCACTCGTTTCATGACCCCTTGCACTGGCCGGGTTGACTTTGAGAACCATTTCTCTGTTCCCCACAGCATGAGGAGACGTGGGGCGCTGTTGACCAGGCGCCCAAGATGAAGAGAGGCCTTCAGAGTGAATTCCATAGTTCATCACCGATAGTGGTGGTGTGTTGACCCTTACATCTCCCTGAGAAAGGTGACCCATGGAAATAGCCTGGCCCACACGGTGAGGTGACATTCTGCCAAGGTTTCCATGTGTACTATGAGGAGGCATGATAACTGACTGCTCAGTGTGGTGCATGTTGGGAACATATTGAGACATGGCGGATAAACCGGTCGCTAAGACCATAGACACGCCTTTAGGAGATGAAGAGCCAATAGGAGAAGACACTTTGGCAAAGGGAGAATGGGCGTGACTGGATTTCCGTGGCGAGCGGGGTTCCTGCTTGGTCTGAACATGTGAAGAGGCTCGATCCGTTGGCGTGCCCGATATGAACCCAACATGATTGCTACCCGTCGAGGGAAGATGAGGGCTTATGGCAGGACTTATGGTTGACACCCAGGGAGATTTCACATTTTCCACATTAAGAGGTTCGCTTCCTTCTTTTTTTGGATGCTTCATCAGCATTGTGTATTCTGAGTGATGGTAACCCATTACTTGTGAGGGGCCTGGTGTCTGCTGTAATCTTTTCACCACCCCACTTTGCACTGAAGGGTATGGGTCCAATTTGTCCAGTCCAGGTTCATGCTTAGTAGAAACGTTCATTTGTAACTTCAGGGTATGACCATGGTCTGCTGGAGGTACTGAGCCCTTGGACGCATCTCTTTGGGATCCACTGTAAAGTTCCTGTTTGATTTGAGGCATTGTTACCAGCTGCGTAGATTCAATATCCATTGGGCTCGGTGGTGGAATTTGACTGATTTTGGCACTAATCCTTTGTCGTCCCTCGTTCTTCTGTCCCGAGTGACTCAGCACCACAACCCCCTCAGAAGTGTTTACCCGGAGCCCAGCAGTGGGGCCTGTACTCAAGGATGTGCTCTCCACGATATAGCGACCTGGATTCCCACCCTCCTCTCCGACGGGTGGGCCGTGATAAGTGCTACCTTCCTCTACGCTTGTCTGGTACATCTGTTTTGGTGGCTGCTTTTCCATGAATGGGTTCGCCATCGGAAGACCGGGTTTCTCCTCAGATTCAGGGGGGTTGCAAACTCGACTGATGACTGAGGTGGCAGTAGAGGCAATGACAGAAATCACAGATTTCTCATTAAAGACTTGCTTCGTCTCCGTGGATGGTAACGACGATGGCTGGCGAACTACTGGCTGAGCTGGAACAGAAGTTTGCCTGTTTTCATGCAGCGCGCTCTTGACCTCGCTCTCCCTTGTATGCATGCTTCCAGAAGTAGCACCGATCTCCGAGATCGGAATACCTCTCGGTTTTGCAAGAATTTGACGCAGATCACTGGTGTTAGTATCACGAGCAAAGGAATCAGACAGTGATGTCGGGTTCTCTAACGGAGTTGCGGGAGTGGCTGAAGGTGAGACAACTGCCATCTCTTTAGACTGATTCAATCGGTCTGTGGGGGAAACGGAAAGTCTCGGATGTGAAGATTTGAGACAAATACTTGTGGGAGACAGAGAAGGAGATGTACATTCATAAGGATTAAGCTGAGGCCTGAGCGACGTCGGGCTTTTGCTTGCTGCCGGACTAGATGATTTTGGCAAGTCGGGCTGCTCTTTAAGAGCACTCTCGATCACTTTAGGAACTTCAGGGACAATATTAGTGGTTACATCGCAATTTTGCTTCGATAAGGGGGCAATTACAGCAGCAGCCACGGGTGGAATCTCTGCGACTGCTGGTGCCACTGGAGATATGGACTGTGAGGACTTGACAGAAATATTCTCAGGTTCCACTACCACCTCTTTGATGGCTTCTTTTTTGTTCGCAGCAGCCTTTTGGCCTTTAGCTTTCCTCTGGGATTTTGGTCTTCCTTTTGCCCCTTTTCTTGGCGTTCCCGTGTTTGAAGCGTCCTCTTGGACAGGGATAGAGTTGCTACCTTCAACAACTTTGGCATCTGGGACCAGAGGTTGAACGTTTGGGTCTGGATCTACAGTAGTGCCGATGACCTGGTCTTGCGGCAAGCTGCAAGACGCGTCTTCAGAGGTGATAGAATCAATAGCGGCAGCAAGTTCCGTTTCACTAGCAGGATTAGCAGGCTTGTCTTCCTCATGCCCCTCTACAAGTTCAGATAAAGGGGCTTGGGGCTCAGTCGAGTTCTTGAATTGAAGAGCAGCAGGGTCTTCTGTGAGCTTGGCAATGTTCTCCACAGCTTGTTCGAGCTCCATCTGGTGGGATAACAATGCCTCGTGAGGATCTTTGACCTTTGGGAGTGCTGTTACAGACTCTTTAATATTACCATCCTCCTCCATGACCTCTTTCTCAAATCGAGGATCCAATACTTGTTCTTTGGGCGATGTACCTGGTGCCACCTTTTTAGGACCGTCGTCATGGCTTGATTCATCCTCGCCAGTTTGCAGCATTGCCTTCACCTCAGTCACATCAAGCCTGATTCTGAGGTTTTTGAGAACAAGAGATTTATCCTCCGTCATTAGCTTTGAATTACAAGTTATTCGAGTAGTTTTTGTTCTCACGCTTTTGTCCAAAGGTGACTGCTCCTGAACAGACTCGCAGAGTTTATCTTGGCTTCCAGTAATGCTTTCCGTTTGAGGAATTCTGTCTGTCTCTTGTTTTGGTTCTGAATCGCTTTGCGGTTTGTGTTCATCCTTTGGCTCCTCCTTTGGCTCATTTGTCACCGAAGGACCACCATCATGCTGGACGTTGCCGTCCCGAGAATCCACGTCCGTCTCAACAGGAGTCATGATCTCAGGCATTTTATCAGCTTTTTCTCCCTTTTTTGCCAAACCAGACCCAGCACCTTGATTTGCAGCTTTGTTCAAGCAGGGAGAATGTTTGCCTTTGCCTCCTTTGGTGACTGTTTCATTGTTTCCACTTTCATTGATCTCAGACTCCTTCGTTTCAGTTAATTTTGACCGCTCACTCTTCCCTGCTGAAAAATCCTCTCCTTGGCGCCGATTCTTCGGCGGACGCCCCCGCCGCACAAGTGGCTGTACAGGGAGGCTGTCTGCTTCTGGTTGCTGTTGCCCTGCATCTCTGTCTACACCACGCTTGCGTGCGCCACGTGAGGACTCCACATCCTTGCCAGTTTGCGGTGTAGATTCATCTTCTACCGGGGTGGCATAAACAGAACGTACATTTCTCCGCCTTGCTCTCACAGGGGGAGTGTTTTGTTCTACGCTTTGTTCAGTCTCGGAGCTATGGATGGGTGACTTGCCAGTTGATCTGGCATCCGAAATTGCTTTCGAGGAGTCCGCTCTTGGAGAAGAGGACCGTTTAAGCTTTTCTCTATCAATGCGTTCACTTTTGCGAGTACTCTGTTTATCTGATGTGTTTGCTGGGGTCAAAGGGGCTACCGGTGTTGTCGGTGAGGTCTTGCCTTTCTTGTTTCTGGACCTCGGAGGAGGAGAGATCGGTTCCTCCACTGGAGGACTGTCCGCACCTTTGGACTCAGTTTCTTTGGCAGGAGGTTCAACTTCCATTGCTACAGGCTCAGGTTTCTCCAATCTTCCTTCAACTTCATCGACCATCATAGGAGAGGCAGAATTCTGTAATTCAAGCTCGGTTTGAGGCTCAGATTTTGGTTCATGGCTCACCTGAGAGTCAGCAGTCTGGGTCTCGTTATCTGGGCATCGCTCGACATCCCGGTCGTCGGTCAGTTCCGACTCTTTAACAGGACTCGTTTTAATTTCATTCACTAAAGGTTTTGAGTCCTGGGATTCAGATCTAATTGAATCAGGGGGTTCTTGGTGCAGTGAATTTGTCAAGGAGGAGACTAACGGCTGTTCGGGCTGTTTTTCTTCCTTTACTGAAAAACCAAGTTGTTTCAGGGAAGATGCTTCACCGTGACAAACGTCCCGCTGTGGCGATGTTTCCTTAGTTGTTACAACAGGCGATTTCTGAGTTTCTGGAACAGGAAGGGGTTGCATGATTTGCACAGGACTCGACTGAGGCGTTTGTACAGGGCTGACCGGTTTGTTCTCGGCCGGCTTCGTTTCAGCCAGTTCAACAGCACCGCGTTGGTCTTCCTCCTGCGTTTTATCACCGACTTGGCCATCAACGCCTTCCTCTTTCTTGCATTCTTGCTGAGATTGCTCTTTTCCCTTCTGTTGCTGCAGTCTCGTCAACTCTAAAAAGCGATCGTGGAAGAGTACCACCGGTTCAGAATCAGGTTGACCTTCAGTTTGGCCTTGTTGATTCGCTGGAAAGCCCATACCATGTTCAGGGTCTTCATGCTTTCTTTCGAGATGCTGGAGACGTCTCGAGTCTTGCTCAAAGATAGAACTGTGAAGAAAGCGAGAGGCAAAGAGCTCTCGTCGCTCTTGTTCTTCTGGTTTCGGATCTTCCTTTCGGTCATCTAGTTTATCCTCAGACTCACTTCGTATTTTCTTTTTCTTCATGTACCATGAAGGAGTTGGTCGTGGTGCAGATTCTACCTTTTCCGTATCTTTTCTACTTCTGAAACTGGCAAAATGGGAATCGCTGTCCAGAAAAGACCAGTTGTCTTCCCTCGAAGAGGATAATGACTTTGCACGTTCCAGCAAAGCTTTAGTGTCTGGTGTAATTGTCTGGTCAAGTGCAAACGAACAAAACTTGTTCCTTTCCAGTGAGCCGGTCAGTTTGGATTCCGATAATCTGTCCCCACGATGCCGTTCAGGGAAGGACATTGAGGTTGAGGGCATGGGAGAGTTTGGTTTATGTTCTCTATCTTCTTCAGAGTCAGAGCGCACCTCACCGGGCTCTAAATCGGGCCAAATTCTATATTCCAAATATGATCGATTGACGCGCCTTTTATCCAAGCTCCTTGAAAAGTCAGGCAGCAAGTCCTGCTTCAGGCGACTTTCCCAACGTCTCTGCTCATCATGCAGGGACGTACTTAGCTTTGACGCCTGTGAGGTATGGACACGTTTAACTGTTAGCTCCATGTCCTGGTGAGAACTGTCTTCCTGTTTTGGTTGTTCTTTCACTTCTTTCACGGTAATTAGTTGGGGAACATCTGTATATTCTTCCTCTCCGTGTTGAGAGGCATTAAACCTGGGCGAGCTTGTGCTCCACTCTGCCTCTTCGCTCTTTGGCCGGAAAATTCGGTATACCCGTTCTCTTTTGGTACTAACTTCCATGTCCAAGTGATCTTGTTTCTTGCTTTTACTCGATGGAGAATTATCGGTGACGTCCTGCGGTGGCTTGCCTACCTCATGCACTAAGCTACGGTGTTCGAAATCTTCGGTGTCGACACACTGAGGAGTATCTGGTTTTCCTGGTTTGTCAGGCTCTTGGAGCTGCTGGCGAAGTCTCCGATTCTGCTCCATCTGCTTTCGATAACTCTGAGAAAGATCTATATCCAAATACTCTTCTCTGCCTTTATTGTCTTTTTCTGGGGTTCCGTCGTTGGAGAAACGCCTCGACACACTTGGCCCAGACTGAGATTTTGAGTCTAAAGACTCTACGTTAGTCTCAGGATGTTCCGCTTGTCGCCCAGATGAGTTTTGGGAATCGGCTCGGTGATCCGATTCGTCTTTCAAATGAGACATCCGTTCTGATTTGGACTTGGAATGCTCTCTCTTCTGTGCCTCTTTTTCGAATGTTTTCACGTCACTTTCTCCTTCCTTCGGATAAGACGGCCCAAAATCTGCAGGTTGATTCACCCCTGTGCCCTGTTCGTCTTCAAGGCGACCTCTCTTCTGTTTTATGGCTTTGCCAGTGGGATCGCCAAAACGCCTTTTTCGTGCTGCGAGCCTGTCAGAATCCAAAAGGGAATCTTTCCCTTCATTTCCAAGTTCTGATTTGAGGTGTTTCTTTGCTCTTCCTTTGTTATCCCGATCTACTGACTCGATTTTTGCACCGTCAAGCCTTTCTTTCTGCGACTCCAGACGAGACATCAGATCAGAAGGGGAGGGTTCACCCTCACCTTTGTGCCTCTGCCTCTCTGAGCTCTCCACATCTGAACCTTTCATTTTTCCAGAATTCAAATCCAGGCTAGGCTCTCTGTCCGCTTCAGAATAAGGTACGTTAGGAGACTGCACTTTCCCCCTTCTCGATTTTGTTTTCTCGCCCTTCTCTCTGTCTGCTTTTTCCTTGCGCCTGCCGCGCTTGCTCTTTTCAGTCACACTTACGCGGTCAGCCTCAGCCTGCTCCATTTCTCTGTTCAGACTCTCGGTTTTATAATCCACTGGAGACTTTTCAGGCTTTTCAAACTGAGGAGTTGGTGATAAAGAGCTACAGCTTCCACTTCTCTCAGACGAGTGCCTGTACACACGTCGCTCTGCTTCCCTCGAGACGCGGTCAGTGGGCGAAGGAGATGCAGAAGGGGTTACGGGCCGCCGCGGATGGGACGGGCTCCATCTGCTGCGGTCGGCCTCAAAACGTTCCCGTTCTCGTTCGCGTTCCCGCTGTATGTAACTATACTTTCGGATATCCTGCTCAAAGGGGTCTCTGTAATCCCTGTATTCACGCGGATCTTCATGATAGCGTGGATCATAGTGGTCGCCTTGGTAATGGTCTAGTTCTGGATAACGCTCACGGCTGCGAGCGGGGTAGTCTCGCCGTGGATCGTCGGCATAGATTCCCGGTGCCCGAACATTCTCGTAGTATGCCCTCTCTGCTGAGAACTCATGATAGGAAGGTCTTCGGTCGTCCCTGACAATGAAAAATAGGTTAAGGTTAATAAACGACTACATCTTACATGTCAGGGGGAAAAGAGAGAGCTCCATCTTATTCTTACGAGAGGCATCTTTTGTAAACTGTTACCTTCTGTCAGAGGGAATTTCATAGAAGTCACGCATATCCTGCCCTGATGCCTGCATAGAGCGATAGAATGCAACTTGGCTCTCCTGACTGGCAAAATCAACCTGTAGAGAACAAGCACATACCTGAAGCGACAGGTATGACTAGAAATATATTTTCATGCTTGAAACTCATTCAGGGCAACAAGGAAATGAGCACAGGTCACTACCTTTATTTTGTTGCCACCAATCTTCCATCCTTTGGTCTCTCTTACAGCAGCTTGTGCAAAATCTGTGTTGTTGTATAGAATCAGGGCCATCCCTTTCAATCTGTCAAACACGACCTACGAAAAGCAAATAATTAAGCAGGGTTCAACACAAAATGAAAACGCAATCAGAACTAGACGCATCGGTCACGTAAAATACCTTCACCACATGTCCATAGCGACAGAAGTGCCGTGTAAGGTACTGCTCTGTGATGTTAGAGGATAGACCGTCTAACCATACGCAGGTCGTAGGCATACTCTTCCCAAAACCAAGCTGCAAAACGAAGATGGATAGCAAAGTTACGTGAAAGTGAATACATGTGATTGAAGACTTCAGTTTACTAGAGAAGCTGGACAAATACTTTGAGTCGGTTGGCACCCAGGTATTCTCCGTCCATTTTCTTAATCGCTTTACACACGCTGGCGATGTCAGAGTATTGCACAAAGGCATACTGAGGAACACCGTTAACCCTCTTAATATCGATATCCTAAAAAAGACCAAAGCAAAAACAGGGGAGTGAGACAAGAGCACTGGCCTACTACCATTACCAATGAGAGATCGGGGGAGGGCAGACTTTTTTCACAGGGCATCAGTAAACATCAGTCAACCGCTTACCACAATCTCTCCAAAGCGCTGAAAAACATCAAGCAACTGCTGGTAATTCGTCGTTTTCTCCAAATTTCCAATAAACAAGGTTCTGGTCGCCTTCGGGTGAAACTCATCGATCCGTCCGTCCAATGGCCGAAACTCATTCTCGCTTTCCGTCTCTGTTGGAGTCAGCAAACCAGTAAGGAACAAATATCAAGCTGAAAAACTCAAAACCCCACAACTGCAACACTTACCAGGGCCATTCCAAGCAGTCACTTCTATCAGCATCCCAAAGAAGAGCTTTCCTTTGGACACACTGAGTGCTTTCTCCTGGTCTTCTTGCTGTCTGAAGAATACCAAACCGTATCTCTCCTCCGAGGCTCCGTGGATCTGCACCGAGGTCACCTTCCCGTACTTCTTAAACTCATGGAAAAGTCCATCCTTTAGACTTGTGTCTGGAGAAGAAAACGTCATGTGACTGATCTTGTACTACTGCAAAAGAAGCCACCCTAATGTACACAGTTTCAATACTAACCTGTGGATCGTACAGGGAGGTTCTGAACCCTGATACCAAAACTCCTACGTGGTTCATCACAGTCCAGAGATAGTGGAGGAGGAGCTGGAGGCGGGTGAGTGGCTGCAGACTGAACCGAGCGTGCTCGGGAGCCCTCGCTGGAACTGCTGTTGGAGTCACTGCTGCCAGAGGACATAAAACAAAAACACCTCCTTGGAACAAAAAGGTACAGTACATCGAGACCAAAAGTCACATTAACGAACAAAAGCAAGTCGCTAGCCTACAAACAGATAATACCAGAACAGCCTCTGACCAAGTACACTTATCCAGCATAGTCCAAAATCTCCAAGGAAACAAGCAATAGTTCTTCTGCACAGCAACAAACTGAAATTCTCACCAAAACTTCTCTTCTTTTACCATCGCCGAGGATAAACGGTGATCTGAATGTCCGACTATGAGCTCAATGTGTTATAGGGTGCCTTTAGTCTCAAAAATGCAGGGTTTCCCACAGCGCTTTATAGTTAGGACTACGGGGGGGGGGGGGGACCTGCCGCCTCCACGCATGCATGG
>JAODVO010000019.1:38468925-38480228 GCA_025400055.1 Notarius lentiginosus
CATTTGATATGTTGTCTATGTTCTATTGTGAATACAATATCAGTTTTTGAGATTTGTAAATTATTGCATTCCATTTTAATTTACAATTTGTACTTTGTCCCAACATTTTTTGGAATCAGGGTTGTACATCCGGGACACAGAGAACCAAAACCATGACATAAATCTCCATATGTCACTCATGACAAAATCAATGAATTGTTTTGATAAATTTGGGTACTTTTTGTTTGTGAATGTGTGTATATAATAAAAAGAACGGCACAAGTTGGCTTGAAGATCTGAAGTTTATTTTCTTGTGTTGAAAAAGTCGCATTTTGCATCTGAAATACATCGCAGATGTGAGTGACATATTTTCTGACATTCTACTCCAATGACGTCACTCCCAGTGTTTTCCTGTTGACTTGCCACGCATTGTCAAAATGGTGAACCAGTTCAAAATTAAATTTCTTCTGATTAACTTGCATTTTTTGTGTGTGGTTTTGTCCATATAATATAAAGAACATTACATGGTCGCATGAGGATATGAAGTTTATCTTCTCGTGTTGAAAATATTTTAACTCATTCACTTTGCTCACTCGTGAATATATTTACTACTCAAAGATAAACTTCATATATTCATGCAGCCATGTAATATCCTACATATATGCAGTTGTGGGGGGAAAAAACTTTAGCATTTTCAGTTCAAAAACCATTTGCAAGCTGGCAAGTATAGCTCATTATTAAATCACAGATATGGGATGCGAGATTGAGAACTGCTCTTGCTTAATGACATCTAAAAGGCTCCTGTGGAAAAATACCTGCATTTTAGACCAAAGTTCCAGAGCAGTGCAGAACACACTGAAAGCCTGAATTAAATATGAAATACTGAATGAGATGGGGTGGTGTTCTATGTTTAATTGCTTTAAAGTAATGGCCAACTGGGATTTTAGGTTTGGAGCTCCTGACCCAACATTACCAGGAAGGTAAGAGAGAGCCACTTTCAGGCTAGTGTACCTAAATGGATTCATGCATTAATGACTTTTAAATTTGTGCAGAGGACTTTGCTAATATAAACTAAGAATCTGTACCTTTGAAACTGAATTTAAACCATAGAGAAACATGCTTACAATGTTACCTTGTCTAGCTATTCCATTTAGTGCTGTGCTAAAATAGTGTCCATTTTTATACATTTGATAGTAATAGACAAACAGAAGAAAAATCTACCCTGGTTACACATCATAAATCATACTGCAATTCCCACTTCAGTTTATCAATAATGTCTGCTGCATTCAATAAATGCAACTCTATTCCGTCCATCTCTCAAGTTACATAGTTACAGATACTGATTTAGTGATTGTCTAAGTCCCAGATGGTAGTCTTTGTGGTCATAGGAGGGTTCACTTCAGAGGGAATACTTTACAGTGAGGAAAGATAGCGTCAAAGGCTGGAGTGTCATGTTCCTCTACTGTAATGTTAGCCCCAGCCTTAAGGTAACGTCCAAAAAAAAAAAAAAAAACCTCCCCAATTCCAAAGACATCGCCATCCAAATAAAAGTAACTGTATCAGAAGGGTCTCTAGTGGCCTGGTAACATAATGGCACTTGAAGACAGAAGCAGAAGGGTAGCGCAGGTTCATCAACCTCTGAGTACAAGACAGAGAGAATCATATACACTCCCAGTGATGAGGGCTCTTAAGCTACAACTCACATTCATCAAAAGTAGGTTAGAAAACATTACTGAAGGGTAGAGTGAAATTAGATAATTACATGTCCGTTCATTCATTTTAATTTTAAATAACAATATACAACATTGGTGTAATGAGTGATGACTTGAAATGTGTAAAATACACTTCGGAGATCATTGCATCAAACACACACACACAAGCATGTGTGCATACACACTCACACACACACACAAATGCACAAAAAAAAACATAAAAGAAAGGGCACTGATTTAACAATGGGTACACCACACTGTGCCTTGGTGTTTGGCCAGAGCTTTTGTCCCTGTGCATATTCAGCTACAGCAATTCACATGGGGAGATTCACAAACCTCCTTTTACTATGAGATATTATATATCTTTTATTATGCATTTATTTAATATTTTTGTTTGTTTTAACAGTGAAAACTATGAACAATAATCTGGAAAACCATTGTAGTTACTAAAGTATGCAACCCTATTCTGTCCATCCTTCAAGTTACAAGGGAAAACCATTGTAGTTACTAAAGTCTCTTACTACACTGATGTCACTACAGAGAAGCCAATAGCTGTCTGTTTTAGTTTTTCTTTGAAACATATGCATTCAATACTCTGACATAATTTGTAGTTATATCTCTATGCAGACCTAACATCGAAGCCCAGGCCAGGTCTTGGCAGAGCTCTTTCCCAGGCTTTGATGCCTCTGATCAGCCACGTGACGTGAACTGGCAGTGCTCATTTGCATGTCGATGGCGGCCAGATTAGGGACATTCCACTGCACACAAAAAGCCAGCCACTGTGGCGTACACAGGGAAATAAAAAACCCTCAGCCAATTTCATTCTCGCACCCTCAACCTCCCCCAGTCAATGCACTCCCCATCCCTATTGACAAGGAAGGCTTGGAACAATACCAAGACACAAATGTAGGATCAATCCTGCTGTTTGCTCCCTCTCCCCCTACAGGAACAAAGGCTGGAAAGAAAGGCCCTAAAACCTGGTGGTAAGAAAAGCTCCAGATTTGCAGGGTGATGTAGGGAGGGAAGAGTGAGAAGAGGATGGGAGGTTGGCTGCCATGCGATAGGGAAAATGGGCTTGACAGGCAGCTGGAAAGAGTAAGCTCATTTAGAAAATCGACATCCCCGACTGAGATAAAACCAATGATGATTTGTACTGTATCTTCAGGGGATAAAAGCACTTCTATTGGATGTCATATGGCCCAGCATGAAAGAGATCACTGAGAGTGGGTGAATCGAAGAGAGGCTACATTTCCCTTTGAGGGAGAGGGGCTCAAATTCCCATAAAAAGTGAAAAGAGTTAAATGGTGGTGCTGAGTTGGACAGTCTCTTGAACTTTCTACATGTGTATACAACTGCACTGTGGTGATGCTCATATGGGTTCACTCACAGAGTTTATTACATTTATACCTGATGGAATAAAAAAATACATGTGGACATATGCACTTCTAATAATCTACAAAAGTGAAACACGATGATCATTTCTTATTTGAATCTATCAAATTTTTTATCTTTTAAACAGTAGTTATGTTGTATATCATGAGAAAACACAGCAGATAGTCATCTCTGATATGCTGTTCATGAACGTTACAGTTCTAACAGCACATTACGCAAAGTCAGCAAACATTGCCACATTATATGCATTACATGCAGACACCCTAAACCCTGCTGTGTATGTGTACAGTGCCTTGCAAAGGTATTCATTTCCCTTGGTGTTTGTCCTGTTTTGTTGCATTACAAGCTGGAATTAAAATGGATTTTGGGGGGGTTAGCACCATTTGAGTTACAAAACATGCCTACTACTTTAAAGGTGCACATTGTTGTTTTTTTTTTTAATTGTGACATAAACAATAATTAAGATGAAAAAACAGAAATCTGGAGTGTACATAAGTATTCACCACTCACCCCCCAGTCAATACTTTATAGAGCCACCTTTTGCAACAATTACAGCTGCAAGTCTCTTGGGGTATGTCTCTATTAGTTTAGTACATCTAGCCACTGGGATTTTTGCCCATTCCTCAAGGCAAAATTGCTCCAACTCCTTCGTTAGATGGGTTAGGTTGGTGTACAGCAATCTTCAAGTTATGCCATGGATTCTCAATTGGACTGAGGTCTGGGCTTTGATTAGGCCATTCCAAAACATTTAAATGTTTCCCTTTAAACCATGCCAGTGTGGCTTTAGCAGTATGTTTAGGGTCATTGTCTTGCTAAACCGTGAACCTTCATCCCAGTCTCAAACCTCTGGCTGACTCAAACAGGTTTTCCTCCAGAATTGCCCTGTATTTAGTGCCATCCAGCTTTCCTTCAGTCCTGACCAGCTTTCCTGTCCCTGCAGATGAAAAACATCCCCACAGCATGATGCTGTCACCACAATGCTTCACTGTAGGAATGGTGTTCTCAGGGTGATGGGAAGTGTTGAGTTTGCGCCATACATGGCATTTCCTATGATGGCCAAAAAGCTCAATTTTAGTCTCATTTGACAAGAGAATCTTCTTCCATGTGTTTGGGGAGTCTGCCACATGCTGTTGGAACACCACTATAATTCATTCCGTTGGATTTGAGATGTTAGAGCTTCTATTTTGAGGGCAGAGATGATTCAAATTACACCTCTGCTTGTTGTAAAGTCTCTCTCAGGGTGCAGCCTCTAAACTGAGAATGTTTAGGGACATGGTGATTATTGAAATGACATTGAAATGACGATGGTTTTCAGCCACCACATTTATCAATGCCCTGTCATCTCTATACTGTGATTGGCGAGTTAATGAATGTTTAATGAATCTTGTGTGAACTCGGTCATATGATGATTTCTGCACTCAGGTCTGTGCTGGTTTCTAAGCTAGATTGATAATTGAGGGCTGTTGTGAGCGACTTGTTCATGAGTTTATTTGACTCACACCGTAGCTCCATTACTTCACTCATGACCTTCATGACACTTTCAAACTGTTAAGCTTTTGAAATATTTTAGAATTAAAGTATCTCTCTTTCTCTCTCTTCTCTTTGCAAGTGTTATTCAGTTGTTTGTTCAGTGAATTTGGGACTCTGAACATTAAATAATTTCACACACTCCATAGATATTAGCACTGATTTGTTAAGCGTTTATTTTTTGCTATTACAGTGTAATTACTATCATCTTGTTGTGTTTGTTTTTTTTCAGGAAGGCACGCATTCATTGGGATCGGCTTTGCTGACCGCGGAGACTCGTTCGACTTTAACGTGGCCCTGCAGGACCATTTTAAGTGAGTCAGTGAGACAATACGGCGCTTTCCGCACACACCCACACACCACAGCGTTTTATACTGTAAAGGAAAAGAAACTCCAACCGACTGATGTTAAATTATTTAATTTAAGTTTATCTGTCTTTTGTGTCTCAGGTGGGTGAAACAGGAAGGTGAACTGGCCAAACAGGAAGCCAATCAGAGCGCAGCTCCTAAACTGGACCTTGGCTTTAAAGAGGGACAGACCATCAAGATCAGCCTTGGGGTGAGAGAGAGAGAGAGAGAGAGAGAAAACATTAATTAAGTCCTGATGATGCATCTAGTCCTCACTTGTTTATTGACACCATCTGAAAATTTTGGGATTTTAATCTCTTTCTAAAATTAAATCCAGAAACTTCTTTCAAATTGCCTCAACAAATCACCCAGAACCAAAAATGTCTTACTAACACTGACCAGTGCTGAGAGAGAGGCAGTGTAGTGAAATCCCAAATTTTACACAAAACTGTTCGGTGTGTATAAACAGAACGATTAGCTGTTGGCATGATGAACAGATTGTGAACCTGAGCACCCAACACGTTTCTCTCTCTGCCTCAGAACATGAAGAAAAAGGACACAGCGGGAGCTAAATCTCGTCCCGCTGGCACTGGGGGTCTGCTCCCACCACCTCCTGGTGGGAAAAGTGGTGGACTCCTCTCTCCTCCTCCTGACTCCGCCCACCAGACTGTTGCACCCACTCAGCAGAGCACAGGTAATAGTCATCAAATACATTTTCTCTCTGGTTAAAGCATGTCCTCTCACAGCACACTCAAATCCAGCTCATTAATCAGAGATCTCAGAGTCGACTTCTGAACAACCTCCGTGATATGACCGTGATATTCAGTATTTCAGATTTTCTTCTAACTCGACTCCGGGGTGGTTCAGTTCTATCCACACAGGGCCAGGGTGGAGCTGCAGACATCCATTCCAGCCACGCAGGACACACGCAGGCTGATCGCTGATTGGGGTGTAAAATGGAATCAGGTGAAGCTCCTGATTGGCTGGAATGAAAACCTGCAGCTACACCTGTGTGAATAAGACTGAAGATCTCCACAGTCATCGGAGACATCCACATTAATACGCTTTAGTTTTAAAACGCATCACTCTTGCGCCGTTTCTCTCTGGCATCCACATGACTCCGGAGTTACGGAGGCTTTTGTAAACGCCCCAGCCTCGTTTTAGTTTGAAAACTCCGGTTTAGCGTTTTAGTCTGAACAGACAGAAACAGAGACATTTGGAAACGATTGTTTTGTGTTTTGTCCTGTCGCATGACCTTTTTCCGGAACAAAACAAACGGCGTCAGCCTCCGCTACCAGTGGTGGCTGCAACACGGATAACGAATTACAAGCATGGCTGACCTTGTTGTCTTTGCTTGCAGGTGTTGTGAGGTTAAATTCTGCAATAATGCTCCAAGCAAAGAAATCACTAGTCTTCATTTTCATGATTGCTTTTCCTCATTTCTAGAATTTTCTGCAACTAAGTGACCGACTGCAGTGTTGACAATCTGCTTCCTGTTTATACTGGCACGCACATGCCCAGTGTACATGAATGGTCATGCGATGTGTGTTTTTGGGCGTGTTAATGTGGAAGGAACTTATTTCTGATCCGGCGCTAAACCTCTCTACTGGATAGAGGTGGTTATATTTTTAAATCTAAAATGTATTAATGTGGACATAACTTTAGTGATTCTCTCTCTCTCTGTCTCTCTCTCTCTCTCTCTCTTCAGGGTTGTTGCTGGATTTTGGAGCTCCGGCTCCTCAAACTCAGGTGTCTCAGGACCTGTGGGGGGATTTCACTGCTGCTGGATCAGGGTCAGTATCAGAACCCTGGGGGGGAGGGGTGTGTGAGGGAGTTTTGTTTTCATTAGGGCTGTTTCAGGAAGATTTAGCCTGGCCCCACACTGGAGGATAATTGGGCTGATTTTCTGTGCCATATTTTGTTTTTCATTGCAAAACAAAGCGTGCACGCACGCACACAGACACGCGTGCACACAAGTGCAACCAGTTGATGATGGCGGGCCGCCTCCATGTTTATTTTGCTTCGAAGTCATGTTTGATCACATGACTTTCTGTGAGATTCAAAGTCCCTGGAATCATCACTCTGAAATTGTTTTAGTAAAGTTGCCAAGTGCGTGGTTTTGCGTCTTGACCGAGTCATCTAGTTTGTGTTCTTTTCATTACAATTTTTTTTTTTAAAAGAGAGAGAGTTGAACCTGTTATGTCTGTCGTCTCCCACGTTGTTAAATTCGGTTGAGTTGAAAATCCTCTCGTGTGCACCAGGCATCACTGACAGAACTTCCTCAACTTTAATAATGTTTCTGTTCTTCAGTTTTAAGAATATTTGTGTGTTTAATATCTTGCACCACTTTTTTTTTTTTTTTTTAACAAAATGGCTGAAATAGATTTCGAACATCAACAAATTAAAAAATTACTAAACAGATATATAACTTCTGGGATTAAGTTTAAGAAGTGATTTAGTGGTATTGTATAAAAAGTAAATTACAAATTTATTAGTATTACTATTTGTACAGCAGGATCAGTAGTCAAAGAAATGTTTCAGTTTCTGAGTAGTTCTGTCTTTCTGCAGAACAAATCTAAAATCCCTCAAGTACAGTTCATCAGGGTTTTTTTTTTCATCATAGTCCTTAATATTTTGTACTCATTAATTTGAAATATATCTCTCTCTCTCTCTCTGTGTGTGCAGTACGACTCAGGAAACAGTGAAACCAGGATGGGTGCAGTTTTGATTGTGTGAACGGGTATGCACGTATGTGTATGAGGGCAGGAAGATACACACACACACACGCACGCTCTTACATAAGGACACACCCAGTTTGCCCTCAGAGAGAGGTAGATGAAAAGCTGGAGAGAAAACACTGAATGAAATCTGAGATATCTCTCTCTCTCTCACACACACGGATGCACTCAGTGAATTGTCACGTGCACACGTTTGTACGTTTTGAGCTCACTGAAAAGAGTGAGGATCCACATTCCACTTTTTTTTTAGGAAAAGTATTTTTGAAGTGTTTTTTCTCTCATGCAGTGGCTTTTGCTTTCATTTGTCGCTTTCTGTTTTGTCTTTGTTAATGATCATGTCGTTTACTTTTACGCTTTTACTCAGAGCGATGTGAACTGCTCTCGCAGAGCCGAGCAGCTGAGGGTTACACAATTACCAGTATATGAAAATCTTGGACTTGGGGGATTTGATCTCATGACCTTCCTTTTTCCTTGGTCTCAGTGTTTTAGATGTTGCTGTTCATTTTCCTGTGTGTTTGCAGAGCCTTTTTGGTTTTATACACCAAGTTGCTGATCTGAATTATTTTATTTTAGGGCCCATGAAGGAACCAGTGACTAAAAAAGAAAGTTTTATTTGTAAATTGAAGGTTTAAAGTAACAGTTTGTACAAAATGAAATCTTTTACACAATGGAATCAGTTAGCAAAACTGCAGAAATATTTGTAACTCCTCACACACTTGCAGCATGTTAAACCAGAGGCTGGAGACTTTCATTAGTGAGCCTCGTAGTGCAAAAAGCTCCAAGTTCACACACTAAACATATCCTGGAGCAGATTTCTGGCAGAACAGCTGCTGGGATGAAGCTCGAGCGTGTGCGATGGTCTGATTTTCCTTTACGACGCAAACTCGCATCTCTCTGATTGCATTTAATCAGACATCATTTGTTTATGGCAGTACAGGTTTTATTCTCTCCCCTACACACACACACACACACGATCATGTTCTGGAATTCATTTTCTTGACCATGATTAGGATTTACATGTTTAGTCTCTTCCCAAGTGCCTTTAACAATAGAAACACATGTATAAAATGTAAAGCAGCACTTTTACTTGTAAATAAAATCTCTTTTTTTCCCCTTTCTGTCACTTGTCATGTGTTTGATGTCTTCTGGTTTGGATCACATGACGCCAGCATTTTGAAGACGGATCATTAACCCAGGAAGCTTCGTTCAGCTTGAATATGATGCCTCATGACGCGAGGTTTGTGTCGAGCAGCTCTGTGATCAGTGAAACGCGTGTTCAGTTAGTGAAGATGGCTCGTTTGGCAAATCCTTATGGTATGCTTTCCTCCTGCCTCAGTAGGGTAATCTCATGACTGAGGAGAGGAAACAAGGAGGCTTCTTGATGAGATGAAGCACCTACAGTTCAGGTTCTGAGGCGAGACATGATGCGAATTTCACCAGGCTGCAATAAGAGAATAGATCGGCTCGATATATTGGTGATCTATAGATAAATAGGTTTGGCGCTGGGAACACCAATTTGCCATCGTGTGAATCTCTGTGTAACGTGTTTTTAATTTTCTGAAATGATGCAAACAAGGTGTTAAATAAAAAATGCGATACCAGAGGAGGTTTTTAAAATAATTTAATAATCTGAAAAAAAATCCATCACAGCCAGGTCTTCCTGGACTTTTCTCTCTTCCCTGTCATGCGCGCGTGTAAGCAGAGGTGCGGGTTTGTGGGCTGCGCAGACGCAGACCCTGTGTTGCTCAGAGGAGGAGCCCAGTGCTCAGCAGTGTGAACGAGTCTGCGCAGACTGTCCTCCACAGACGCCAACAGCATGTAAACCCTGCTCTCCGTCCTGCGCAGCCAAGTGTTTGTGGTGTACCGCAGGGCTCCAAAGTCCCACTGCTGCACGTCCAGGAAAGCTGGGTCGCTGCCGCCCTGTGGACTGAACAGAGACTTCCACCTCCACCCGCTCCATCTCCTCCCACACTGGCTCTGATTTAGGGCCCGAGCCAGCGTTGACCTGTGAAGCTCAACACAGGCGAGATGTTTATTCATCACTCACTCACACTGAGAACATCTGTGAAGATTTTAAATGAAACTTCATTCGGAGTTTTTGGTCAATTAAAAGTTTAAGTCAAGAAGCTATTGTTAATTATAGTTCACTCTGTCACTAGAATCATTTTGAATCGCAATTTTAAAAAAATATATATTTTCACACAATAATGTAAAATCCATAAAAGATGCAAAACGGTGTTTGACACTAGGGGGGTTTTATTTTAGTTTTATGTCAGAAATGCCTCAGAAACAAACCTTAAAGGATTGAAATGTTAATTTGTGTAACCTTCACTAAGATAAACCAAGAAAGTGGCCACACGTGCAGAATACCACTGGGCCGAACCTGCTGGTGTGAAACTCACTGTGCCTCTGCACACAGATGTTATTGTGGGGTGTGGTGGAGGTGCTTCAGCACACGAGCTACCAGCTATACGGTCACCTGGATAACTGTATCATTTCACAAATAATGACCTCCAGACAGCCAGCTATCAAAATCTGCACAAAAGTGCGCACACTACAGTCACCTCAGGTGGAGTTTATAAGTCAGTGAGTTAGTTTACAGTGAGCTCATCAGTGTAATGGGGAAAATGAGATCTTAGTGATCTTGGCCGTGGCAGGATGGTTTAAGTATTTCTATAACTGCTGACCTCCTGGGATTTATATACACACACACACACACACCCACACACCTCTGTCTCCATGGTGCATTCTGTTGTGTGTCTGATCGAGTAAGTGCAGGAGTTAACATTGTGCAGCAGGATCTGGAGTTTATTCCTCTCTCAGTTGGGGTGAGTGGAATTTTGCACACTTTTTTTTCACCTTTGTCCATGAGACCAAAGGTCTGATTTTTATCGGGGTGATGACATCATGGAGTTATCTTGTAGAATAGTAATGACACAAATTCACTGTGATCCACTGCAGAACACAAACTCAGCTGCTAATTGGTGCTCTTTTATAATTTATATCAGTTCCTGCTTAAAAGAGTGAACAACCCATTGTTTCAGAAAGTGTCTTTTTTTCTGGAAGTGAATGTATAAACATGAAGAATCAAATGTTTCCTGATTTATTTTAATTATTTTGAGTTTTTAAAAATATATTTTATTGTTCTTGATGTGTTGATTGCTGACCATCAGTAACATGGATATATCATTCACTCTGAGCAATTAAACTTTATTGTGACTCACTAATGTGCTCTGAGTGATGCTCACTGCTGAGACACTTGATGGGACAAAAATTGTTCTTTGTTCCACACTTCATTTCCATTCTGACAACAATGAATCAATCAAATGCTCTGACAATAAAAAGAAAAACATCTGTCATTGCAGGGCTGTAAAAAAAAAAAAATCATCCAGGAATTTATTTCAGTTTGAATGAAATGAGTGGATGGTCTACCTGCCTGCACCTTGCTTGTGCATGTGACCGGAGTCTTCCACAAGGTGAGGCAGATGTATTTCAGACATATTGCGAAAGCCAGTGAGCTACTTGTCAGCTGAAGAAGAAACCTTTATTGGTCACATGCACACTTCAAGCACAGTGAAATTCATCCTCTGCATTTAACCCATCTGAAG
>JAODVO010000019.1:38758246-38777761 GCA_025400055.1 Notarius lentiginosus
AAATTTAATGGATTGTTACTTGTGCCCAGTCACACCTCTGGAAAAAATTTCAGAGCAATCCGTTCATTACTTTTCCCATAATGTTGCTAACAGACAAACCAGCGCTACTGAGAACGTAACGTCCTTGGCGGAGGTAATTATCTTCACCCGCTTACCAGCTTTGTACTGAGGATGTCATGCGTCATTATTTTAATCATTGTTTGTGGTTCATCAGGCATTCGACATGCAGAGGGACCTTCAGATCACACCCCGGAGGCTGGAGTACACCCGGGAGAAGGAGGCGGAGCTCTTCACCTCCCTCATGGCCATCGCCAACCGCAAGCAGGAGGAGATGAAGGAGATGATCGTGGAGACGCTGAGCACCATGAAGGAGCAGCTGCTGGAGGATGCAGCCAACCTCGAGTTCACAGGTTGGGCGGGTCAGAGGTCACTGGTGCTGGTTCACTGGTTTCCCACTGAGGAGATTACTGCTAGCTGGCTAAAATCACAAGATTGTTGATAATTACTGATTGATTTTTTTTTTTGACAAGCATTCCAACCCTGCTCACGTTCTCAGTAATGTTAAGGAATCTGATGCTGGTTAAACGAGGGAAACTGTTGCTCATGCAGATGAGGTGGTGGTTGGGAGTGGTGTTGCTGGAGATGGACAGACAGTAGATGATTTCAGTAATGTATATTTTGATGTGGAAGATTTTCACAAGTCACAAGATTCAGCATCAGGTGTGACGGATGGGAAGAAATAAAATCCTGTGGAGCAAGTCCACCATTTCTGATGCTGAAAGGAACGTACAGGCACCAGGGGTTGAGGGTTTCTTCCCAGCTTTGGCTCTTTGATGGATTCTTGTGAAGTTGCATTGAGGGAAGCTTCCCTGCTCAAACATGAGCAGACAGAGTGCTGTTGTTGAAGTTCACATGCGCGCGCGTAGAGCAACGAGGCCCAACAAGGAACACTGAGGACTACACGTCTTCAACTCCTCATCATCTTTTTACTTTTCCACAGCAGCCATGGCTTTCCTCAGGACGGGCTCTTTAAATATTTATAGATACCATGACAAGTTTTGTTTTTAAATTTGTCTTTTGAAAATCTGTAGGCGTTTCTGCTGTAAGAGATGTATAATGCACACGCACATGCATGCAGCTACAAAATCAGGTTGACTGGTCAAGGGACTGGAAGGGCCGGGTGGGTTTCAGCTGCGGGTCGGACCCCAGTGTACAGATGATGCTGTGTTGATCTCAGAACCGTGTCGGAGTCGGCTGATGGATGCCCCTGAGCTGGGGTCGGGAGTGTGCAGCGCGTAGATGCTCATTACTGACCTCCAAACTAATTTCCTCTAAAACAACCTGTCTGACCATCTTATCTCAGTCACCTTTCCTTTTTCACGCACTGCTCCACCTTCCTCTCACTGGGTTTTCAACACTGCCTTACTGCAGGATCACAACTTCTCCGTTTTCTTTCACCTGCTTCTGGATGGTCGAGACAGACACAGGGGGGGGGGGGGGTTTGAGTCACCTGTCCCTGAGTCAGTTGAGATGTGGGGAAGAGGCAGCACACCTTGAGCCAATCGTGTGAACTGAAAAGGAAGATAAAGGTTATTGAGTGAGAGATGGAGCAGATGAGGATGAGGTTATGAAAAGGAATAAAATGCTGCTGAGGAACCTGTGGGGGGAGAGAGAGAGAGAGAGAGAGAGAGAGTGCAGTGGAATAGCTATAAGAGGGGGGTTCCGCACCTGGCCGAGGACCAGTGTGACCTGGAATGATCTTTGTCCTTCAATGAACTGACTGGTGCAATCAAGGAGCAGCCAGCTGGGGAGTCTGCAGGTCTGGATGGGCTGCCTGTGGAATTGGAGAAGTATGTCTGGACTCTTAGTGCGTCAGATCTACACGCAGCCTTCCTGGAATGTTTGGAGCACAAAATGTTGCGCCTCAGTTGTAGAAGGGCAGTGATTCCGCTGCTCCTGAAAAAGAGGACGTGGGGGACCAAAAGAACACCCAGGCAAATGGTGTGCAGGCAAGGGTCTGGGATCAGCTGATAACAGCAGTCTGATGTTTACCTGCTGATCTGCGTTTGTGCTTTTATTGTGTCTGTGTGTGTGTGTGTGTGTGTGTGTGTGTGTGTGTGTGTGTGTGTGTGTGTGGTTGCTGAGGCTGGGCTACATAGCAGCCTTTTCATGAGTCCTTGATCCATGTGATGGTTCAATAGAGTGAGTTCAAATGTCAAAATCTCTCTCTCTCTCTCTCACGCACACACAGATATCATTGTGAGCTCAAATGGAGACGCAGCGAGCAGTAAGGACATTAAGTCGTGTATCCAGCAGATCCAGGAGCTGATTGTTGTGCGTCTGAATCAAGCTGTCGCTAATAAACTCATCAGCTCTGTGGATTATTTACGTGAGAGTTTTGTCGGAACGCTGGAGCGCTGCCTGACCAGCCTGGAGAAATCCAACATGGACGCCCATAATGTCACCTCTAACCACCTCAAACAGGTACACACGCGCACACGCGCACGCACGCACTCTTCCTGTGAGTGATTCGCCCTGAGTGTCCTCCAATGTTTTCACTTCAAAAGAGCATCACATTCATAAACCTTTAGAGACCATCAGTGCAACTTCAGTAACAGCTGGTTAATGTCACATCTGTGTGTGTGTGTGTGTGTGTGAGACAGATCCTGAACGCTGCCTATCATGTGGAGGTGACGTTTCACTCCGGATCCTCCGTTACACGCCTCTTCTGGGAACAGATCAAACGGGTACTGTCTTGCTGTCTGTCTCTCGCCGTCTCTCTCTGTCTGTCATGCTGTCTAACCACCTGTCTGTCTCTCTGCCCCCTGCGTAGATAATCCAGAGGTTGTCATGGGTGAACCCTCCCTCCATCACACCAGAGTGGAAGAGGAAAGTAGCTCAGGATGCCATCGAGAGTCTGAGTGCCGCCAAACTGGCCAAGAGCATCTGCTCCCAGTTCCGCACTCGACTCAATAGCTCTCACGACGCCTTCGCTGCCTCACTCAAACAGGTCTCTCACTCCCTCTCTCTCTCACACACACACACACACACACACACACACACACACACACACACACTTACTCTTCTCTTGTTGTTTAAGAACCATGAGGTAACAATAATTCCACAAAATTTTGTGTGTAGTTGGAGGAGGGTCATACGGACCGTCTGGGTCGGACAGAGGATCTGTGGGTGCGTGTGAGGAAAGAACACGCCCCCCGCCTTGCACGCCTCTCACTGGAGAGTCGCTCACTCACAGATACACTACTGTACGGTGAGAACACACACACGGAGGTTTCCAGTTGTGGTCAGAAATTTGCATACAGGGATTTCTGAAATCAAAACGGGGTCAAAAATATATGTACACCCAGTTTGATGATTAATTCAGTGGAGCTGAAATTCTCAAAATGTCTAAACTTGCCAAGGCCTCTGAACTTCCTGTTAATGATGATGATTGACTGCAGCTGGAAGCTTCTCTGTGCACAACAGAGAGTTTGACTGACCAACACACAGTACAATGGGTAAAGTCCAAGGAGCTCAGTGCAGATCTGAGAAAGAGGATCATAGATTTACACTCAGGAATGTCTCCTGGAGTCGTTTCTAAACATCTGCAGATCCCAACATCATCGGTTCCAATGATTTATATGCAAGTACAAGTTATTGAAGTGTGGAGCCACTTTGTTGGAAGAAGATCCAAACTACCCCCCTCACCTGAGGGGAAACTGGTTCAGATGTTCAGGGACCACCGAGGCCCAGGCCTGCCATGAACTGGAAGCTGCTGGAACACCAGTGTTACTGTCTCCAGTCAGGAGAGTTTCACATCCCCATAGACTGAGAGGCTGCTGCCCAAGAAAGAAGCTCCTGCTCCAAAAGCCACACCTTCAGGCTCGCGCAAAGTTTACAGCTGATCACATGGACAAAGAAAAAGCCTTCTGGAGGAAAGTTTGATGGTCAGATGAGACAGAGATTGAAGTGTTTGGTCACAGTGACCAGAGATACAGAGGAACAGTGCACCAGGTGTTCAGCATGGTGGTGGCAGCATCAGGCTCTGGGGCTGCATTCAAGTGGATGGAAGAATAAAGAAGGAGGATGACCTCAGAATTTTTCAGCAGAACCTCAAACCATCAGAAACTTGGACACAGTTGTGTGTTCCAACAGAACAAAAGACCCCAAACACACATCAGAGCTGGTTGTGGATAAAATGGCAGAACATGAAGCTTAAAACGAGTCCTGACCTCAACACTATTGAAAATATGTGGACTGTGATTAAAAGTCAGGTTTGTTCCAGGAAAAACACACATTTCCTTGAACTCGACCAATTCTGTCAAGAAGGGAGGACAAATATCCAACCAGAATTCTGACGTAAGCTTGTTGATTTGTGAATGTGTCTGGTGAAGGAGAAACTCACTCAGGGGCATTTAACCAAGTATTAGGTGGCTGTATGTATGGTTATGACCCTGCGCTGATTTCATAAAACCCAAAATGGGTTAAAACTTTTTTTTTTTTTCCATATTAAAGATGACTGTAGTATAATCATTCTGCCACAGAAAAAGAACCATTCAGAGAAATCACAGAAAGCCCAAAATTGTCATGACATTGATGTTCCTGTGTGTAAACTTCTGACTGCAGCCGTCTACGTAAATCAGAGTTGGGTTAATTACAGAGCAGGGTGAAGAAAACGGACAGAAACCAAAAACCTCTTATGGATTTAAGCGGATAAAGAACTAACATTAACTACAACAAATATCAAAAGCACAATATACCTTTATTATTATTATTATTATTATTATTATTATTAATCTCTTAATGTGATATCATGTTAAAAGCTCATGGTATAATAAAAAAAAAGGATACGGGCCTAAAACTACATCAAATGGAACCAAAAAACCAACAGCCGCTGTTAAACAGAGCCTCACCGAATAAGTGTCGGGACACAATAAAGAGGGAGTCTCAAAAGCACAATGTCCAATAAAAATCCTGACGTGTGCACTACACTAAACATTTTATACACGACAGACCATAAATACTTTATTTTTCTAGCACATTTCTCTCACTAAAGATCTGAAAGCACAGAATAAACCTTAAAGTAGGCTCTTTATTGTGCTTTTGAGGTTCTCTCTTCATGGATTTTGAGGGAACTTTGCAGCTGTAGTCATTTGGTTTAATTGGCAGTTTGTTTTAATGCCACATTTTTACATTCCTCTCTTACAGAATGGCATCGTGCATCGCGACCTGAAACTGGAAAACATCCTGCTGGACGCAAACGGAGACGTGAAGGTGAGACACGCCACGCCGAACCAGCGAGTGAACACGTACCAGTAAAGCTCACGCCCTTTGTGTGTATATGCAGTGAGATATTCTGCATTTGTGAAACACACCCACCCTTTAGTATCGCCCACACTGTACATTTTGTTCATCACACCTGTGTTGGAAAGTCACTGTGTTTATCTGTCGTCTGTTTTCATTGGTCAGCATTTTAACTATAAATAAACGATAGCTGCGTCTCGTTTAGGATTCAGTTTCAGCAGACGTCAACACTTTATCGACACACTTTGCACATGTTTATGCCCGCTATTGCTCAGCAGCCTCACAGCTTCAATCCAAACACAACATGGCAAACTACAATGGGGCACAAACACAAATCTGACTGAAGAGATGGTAAGAGAGTGACGTTAATAACATGGCTGTATTTTCAGATTGCTGATTTCGGTCTGTCGAACCTGTACCGGAGAGACGAGTATCTGCAGACGTTTTGTGGCAGCCCGCTGTATGCCTCTCCTGAGATTGTTAATGGACGGCCGTATAAAGGGCCAGAGGTGGACAGCTGGTCTCTGGGCGTCCTCCTGTACACGTTGGTGCACGAAGCCATGCCATTTGACGGCCACGACTACAAGACGCTGGTGCGACAAATCAGCACTGGAGACTACCACAAACCCACCAAGCCATCAGGTATTTATTCTCTTTCAGTTCTTTTAAACCGGACTCCCATTAATTTGTGTAATGTGCACATCCTTTATTTCCTTATGGGGTATCTTCCTTGGAAAAGCCACCATTTAGGATTTGAACCGATACCAGAGCAAAATTCAGTAAAACGCCAAAAAGCCACAGGTCAAATTGGAGGCAACTGAGGAAGAGGACTATACTTATGTTTAAAGAGATGTCGTCCTTTATGCTACATTAGCTTTTTAATAGATCACAGTTGTATAATACACTAATACCATATCCGATAGATAGTATTCTGTATGGCTACAATCTTGATAATGTAATTCTGCTATGATAATACTACAAACTTTGTGCTGTAAACTATTCTTACAACATGATTTTAAATAGCCATGATAAAGAATTTACACCGAGTCTCCTCCCTCTCCATACAGATGCATGCGGTTTGATTCGCTGGATGCTGATGGTAAACCCTGATCGCAGAGCGACTCTAGAGGAAATTGCAGGCCATTGGTGGCTTAATTGGGGCTACCAGCGTCCTCTCCTCGCTGAGAATGAAACAATGGGAACAACCACCACCACATCACAATTGAGCAACTCTGCCCGAATCACTGATTGGCTTCGAAGAACGTCTCGACCTCTGCTGCATAGCGGCTCCAAAATGCGGTGTCTTCTACGTCCAGGAGGTGGAGTCACGGGAGATGCGCCCATCACTCGTCAGCGCTCGATTCGCAGGTCACGCAAAGAAAACAATGTCTCTCAGAGCATGCAGGAGAACACTGCACCCAGGCCATTTAAAGGCATCCTGAAAAAACGTGGCAGCTTGAAACAGAAGCTGTGTGGTGAACCGCAGATTCCTTTGGAGGAAAAAATGACTAATGCAATAGTGGCGCCACCTGTAGCTCAATCTCCACCTCCTCCTCCAGCTCCGCCCCCTCGCAAGGGTATCCTGAAGAAGCCAGTAGAGAGGGAATCGGGTTATTACTCCTCATCCACTGAAAGCAGCGATTCCACTCAAACACCACAACTTGAGCCATGCACTACAATGCCACCACGATGTAAAGGAATCCTTAAACGTAATGGAAAATTTTCCTCCGGTGTTTTGCAAGAATTTGGGGAATTCGGCTCGCTCGACCAGCTAGCGGCCTCCCTTCCACCAGGAGGCGTCAGATCTCATCCCAGTACAGCAGTCAGTGAGGACAGCATCCTTTCATCAGAATCCTTTGATCGGTTAGACTTGCCTGATCGTCATGAACCTGCAATGAAGGTGGATCGTCCAGTGCGGGGCGGCCCCATGCGTGGCTGCGTTTCGGCTGACAATTTACTCGACCTGAAGGAAAGCGGGCAGGAATTATGGGATACTGACAAGAAGAGAGAAAGCTCCTTCTCAATCACAGATTGCGAAAACGTGACCGAGGTCTACAAGTCTGCCTGTCGTGGCACCTATGGTAGCTGAAACTCTCTATACAAACAGCAAAACTTCTTCAAATCTGACAAGTCCAGTACAGGACGTATTCTGATTCTGCGTGGGAATGGAATCAATGTGGAGACAGTCGTCCTGGTGCAGGGAACGACGACTAGCCCGAGTTAGATAAGCTTCCATGTTCAGACTCTCGGAGACCGTCTCCATCACATGACCCTTTAATGGTGGTGGAAGTAGAGCTAGCTGAAACTAGATATTTTACATTTAAGATGTGGTTGTCAAGTCAGCACAAGTCCATTGCAGTTTTGCTTGAGATACTGTACAAAGGACGTTTATTAGTGGAGCCAAAATGGGGTAGAAAAGGGAATAGTGTTTGTCAGTAGAGAAAAGCAAAATGGGCCAATCAGCTGCTGTTCAAGAGGCGATTCTCCTTTTACGCAACATTTCTTTTGATGCATTTTTGACTGGAGACTGCAGCCTCTCTGTCAGACTGGGACCTTGTTTTGTGAGACCTAAGCTTGAGCATGAACCAAAGATGCTGAAAGTACACTTTTAAAAACACCTTTAAGGGGCAATAATCGGACTACAGAGAACTGAGGAACAGAAAAAAATCGAAAAGCAAGCCTTTGGTTTATGATCTGCAATCTGAAATGTCTGCAGCTCAGAGTCCATTAGTGATAAGATGCTTTTTAATACGACAAAGTTTGTTAACCTTGTTAAAGATTAACCTTTAAGACAGACGGTTATCAGTCCTGCTCTTGGCTGACACACCAGATCAGACACGGCTATTTATTGCTTTAGGAATTTACTTTTGTGATAAGGATTAGTAGAGGTAGATAGACTGTAAGAAGTTTGTAAAAACAGTTTAAGTGGCACTCGCTCATTGAGGCCTCTAAGTGAAAACACTTATTGTATTGTTTTTTTGTTCTCCCCCTTCTCATTGTTGGACAAAAGCACATTTTTCAAAAACCATGAGATTGTGAGGAAATTAAGGCAGATATCCATTTTGTTGCGTCTGTCTGATGGCAAGAATTGTCTTGACATGTAATTTTATTTTCTTATCATTTTATTTCCATGACACTTCAGAACGCCATATTGGTCTTAAGCTCCTACAGTTTAACTGTCATTTCATGGGGAAAACTGCAGTAACGATGTTACAGTGCAATACTGCTCGTCTTAAACTGGAATGTGGCCAACACTTGAAAAAACGTATTGTGTATTTTTGATGTGGATGTTCTCATCAGAGATGATCTGTCCATGCGTGAAACAAACCCTGTAACGTTGTCGGGTCAACGTTTAAACTGTGCCTGACCTTTTGTAGCATATGGCTGAAACCAGTACTGGATCTGTGGGTCAATAAAACCTCAAACACGACTATTATTCATTCTCTTCTTTTCGTTTCATATCTAAGGCACGGGCTTTGATTTAGTTTTATGGCTCGAGTAATAAAGTCTGACTATTGAAGGTTTTTGAGAAACTCAAGATCAAAGCTGCCGTTAGCCATTTCACATGATCTACTTAACTCTGTGAAAAACTAGACATGTACCAATAATCAGTTATGTAACATACTGAGACATTCACTAACTGAGATCCACCGGAGAGGAGACGAAAGATAACAGCATTCTCTTTCTGCTGATACTTATTTTGAACAAATCTAAAAGAATAATATTTTAAATTGTTATGCTGATATAAAACATGGCTTTGAGAGTAACGAGAGCAATATTTCACTTTTCTTGTAATGTGAAGTTGAACAAAACAATAAGATGAACTAATCCCAAATAAATATATATTTTTTAAGAACAGTGGTGTATTATTTTTAATAATTCCTAAAACTCTGGTTTCACTCTCACACTGAGTGACATCTTGAAGGCATCACTGGTCCAGTGTGCAAAGGTCAAATGGGAAATACAAATACTGCAAAAACAAATAAAATGTGAAAGAACTGCGCTGTGCATGCGGTTTCACACGGACAACGACCAGCTGAACATTTAAAACAAACACGTTATATCAAGAGGTGCAGCTTAGTGAACTCAAAGCTTTATGAACTCTCAAACCGAAAAGCAGCGGTTTAGTTTAGTTTAGTTTAGTGTGCTTGTGCGCCGATTCTGAGAAGGAAAACAATGGAGAGGGTTTGTTTTTTTGTTGAGAATTTAGTGCAATTCCAAATGACTGACCCTTCTAATTAAAGTTGGAATATTTAGTATGTTTCAATCCTAAGATCTTCGATTCAGTTTGTAGTATATTATAATAATAATAATTTAATATTTATAATGCGCATATTTCATGTGGATATGCACACATGCAACTAAGATTAACAAATAAGAATTAAATTTCACGATAAATGTATATAAAAATGGATAAAAACTTGTAAAGTATATATCCATATAAAAATCCTAATCATGTTTATAAGCTAATTCAAAAAGATAAGTCTTAATATACGATTTAAACTTAGCTAAAGATTGTTCATTTCTGATTTCTATAGGAAGTGCATTCCAAAGCTCAGGGGCAGCAGACTGAAAAGCCCGATCACCCAACGTTACTTTACACAGAAACTAATTCAGATAGATATTGTGGTGCCAGACCATGTCAACATTTAAAAGTTAACAACAAGATCTTAAAATGAATACGATACCTAATTGGCAACCAGTGTAGATCAAATAATACAGGTGTAATATGGCAAAAACAGGGAAGTCCAACAACAAGCCTGGCCGCAGCATTTTGTACTCTCTGCAATGTAGTAATATGTACATCAGGAAGGCCATATAATAAGCTATTGCAATAATCTAATTTACTTGTAATAAAAGCATGAACTAACGATTCTGTTGTATTATGAGATAAATACTTTCTAATTCTACAAATATTGTAGAGGTAGTAAAACGATGAACAACATGTTTTTTTTTATATGTTTGTGCATGTTCAAGTGGGAGTCAAACCAGGCTCCCAGGTTCTTTACAGCAGAAGATGATTGGTCAATTATAGATTCTCCAATACACAGATCCATAACAGTAACTTTCTCCAACTGAGGTTGAGTACCAATCAGCAAGAATTCTGTTTTATCAGTATTCAATTTGAGTTTATCAGACAGCATCCATTTAAGTATATCCAAAATACATGCTTCCACTGAAGCTATAGCCGACTGTTCATCAGTGTCATCGCCAGGCTTGAACGCCAGATACAACTGGCTATCATCTGCATATGAGTGGGCTCGAGGAAGATGGTTAGAAATGATTCTCAACAGTTTGCTTGAATACAGTAGAAACAACAAAGGACCCAGGCAACTTCCTTGTGGAATGCCATACTCCAAGTCAAACATGTCAGAGAAGACACCTTCAATGGTCACACGTTGACATCTACGTGAAAGATATGACTCAAACCAGCTGAACGCAATCTCTGATATGCCAAAGTCTGTTGAAAGACTTTGAATAATTAGAAATTTATTCAACATTTTATTACAACTTAAAAGATGAGCTCAGGGAATTTTTAAAAATATGTTGATAGAACTGAAAATACAAACAGGTAACGTGAAACAAAAGCTACAATTTATTCAACATAACTAATGTGTGTATTAATTTAACATGTGTGCCTAAATTAAATACGTGAATTAAAACAGCAATTCTAATGAACAGGAGCTAATGAGACATCGGGGCCTATTCTGTAAAACTCAGAGGTGACAGTTTGACTTCCTGGATCTTAACAGGCGTGTTGCTGACCTCAGGAAGAGATGAACCAGACCTGCACAGGGGTGTGTTTGGGGGCAGAGTGAGCTTCAGGGTCTCCTCCAAGGCGGCATAACAATTACAGAGAGACACCTAAGAGAAACAGGAAGTGGGGGGGGGGAAGAAAAATAATCTACACCTTGTCTGACATGGGAACTTATTCACACTTCACACTACGGACTGTGTGAAATGACCCCAAAGTGACTTGCACCTGTCAGACATCACAACATTCCTTTACTGATATTTACAGTCATGTCTATAACAACCACAGCAAACACAGCTCTTCCCTGCTGCTGCTGCTGCTGCTGCTGCCTCTGAACAGGCAGCATGTCCGTGTTGACAGATGGTTAGACTGGGCCACTCCACCCAACCTGTTTGCATATTGTGTGGGAAAACGCAAACGAGAGCGCAGTGCAAACAACACAGAAGATGAGAAGACACGCAACAGGTCAGGCTCGGATTCCTTATTATCCACGTCGTGTTAGATTAAAGATACAATTAGAGTCTTGTTCATTGGATTTGGACTCCTTCATGTGGTAACACGTTTCAGTCACCAAAATTAAAGTCTCACCAGGTCAGTGTCTAAGACGTTAGCCATGAACTGCAGGAGCGTGTTGCAGGACAGCGCGCCATCCAGCAGGTTCAGACGCTGAATTGCAGCAGCTGCAGAGCTACAGGCGATAATGGAGGGTTGATATGTTGAAAATGTGAACTCTGTAAAACACACACACACACAGAAATAACTGTAGGTTTACTGCTGTAGTAGTGTGTAAAACAGAAGCAGACACACAGCTAAGGGTGATTCTGTAATGAAGATACACTGATAACATACAGGTACAGTTCAAACAGCTGTTGGTACCACTCGTCCCGAAGCAATACAACGAACGGAATAAATGATCAATTATCCGCTGTGGGGAAGACAGATTTCTGTCTCAATCATGATCGCCACTTTATTCGCAGTGCGGCAGCTTGTGCCCCCAAACGACCACTCGAGCTACATGTATGTCTGCTGGGCTCTAGTGTCTTGTACTCCTGGTTGGGCCACCCATGCTGAACAGGTCAAAGTGTTGCTAACTAGTTAATTCTATATCATATCTAGTCTCACGCGGTCGGCGCTCGGTAGCATTCCGTTAAACACAATCAGGTAGGAATACACAAACTCTGTAATTTTCTGTTATGGAAGACTGGCTGGGAATGACAATTTTTTCTCTATTCTGTGTTGTTTTTACCTCAAACATGAACAGATTTCACAGGTGAAAGGGGCTGAGCATAGCCAATCCACCAACCAGCAGATGAGAGGAAACAGAATAACCCAGAGGAAACGGACATGGACAGTAACCCAAACTCAGGACCGAACCAGCAACCCTGGAGCTGTGATTCAGATAATATATTTGATTTGGATCATTTTAGTTGACTTTTGACATTCTATTCTAAAACTTTTGTGACTGTTTTCACTACATTACCTTTGTAGCTTTAGTGCAAAATTAAACTTAACTTTGCATCAACCTGTGATTGCAAACATGCTCTAACTATTTTCTGTATCCTATTTTCCTCCATCAGCCTTGATATTCATTTTTAAAATTTGAAATATGGTGAATAACTGTAACAAACCTCCAATAAAAGCATGAATACAGCACATTTTGTACAGCAAAAGTGTCTTAGTGTGACTGATTATCTTTGGGGTAAAAAGAGATTGTGTTTGTTTTATGTTGGACCAACCTGTTCCTTTAAATCTGCCATCAATTACATCATTTCAGAGGCTGCAGCTGTTACACATTCTCATCAACACGCATTTGTTTTTTTAATTAAAGCTGCTCTGACCAGAATCTACTGCTAAATAATCCACAATAGAATTCAGTCGTGACGCATAAAACTGAGGAACCTGTTTATTAACGCAAGTTCTGTTCAAAAGAGCACAATAGAAACACACACACACCTCCACTGTGACCCCACTGACCCTCTGTCTATGCCGCAGGCCAGGGAGGGATACACATACTCCAGCAGACAGGTGTCTCTCAGACAGACGTGTCCCTGTCTATTCATACAGCTATTGCTCTCTGCCAGGAAGTGGCGAGCCCAAAAGAATGGCTTACAAAAGCCATTAATATGTCTGTGGTTGCCTCGGGCTACCTGTTTTACTGGATGAGTCAGGGTATCTGGGGGAGAGGGGCTTCACATCACACCTAGCCTGGACTATCTCTTTCTCTCTCACACACACACACACACACACACACACACACACACACACACACACACACACACTGTATACTACACCACAATATCCACCCAGCGCTGTGTGTGTGTGTGTGTGTGTGTGTGTGTGTTTACCTGTAGCAGCTAGAGCGATGTACGAGTGTGTGTGCCTGCGCAGGGCTGAGAGGTCATGAGGAATTATGGGAAGACCCTGCAGAAGTGGCTCCAGGAGATCGGAGGGCAGTACTGAGGCCAAATCCCAGTCCAGCCGAGACACGACCACTATCTCCCATTGCTATACACACACATGGTATTAGAACACATTTAAGAATACTATACACAACCCAGTAGCTGTGGATGATCAACTAAATTATTGTGAAAATGAATAAAATTAAAAACGATTTCTGTATAATAGTTGTGAGCAGGATAAAACAAAACCCAATCAGCATAGTTTAAGGTAAACTCTGGGATTTTTTTAACATGGGCCCCATTTTTCTATCTCTTTGGGTCCAAATATTTACTCGGTACAAAATGATTGAAATTGGGCCAGTATGGAGTTAGAACGCTATAACTGGCAACCACAAAATGGCAGCACACAATGTAATCTGCTCACTCGCTCCAACTATATATATTTTTTTGCCCAACCCCATGTCACGAGTAGAGGGGGTGGCCTGGCTGTTGTATACAGGAATAATCTGAAAATTGTGACCATTATACTCCACAGTGTCCTGTCTTTTGAATACCTGGCACTGAAAACTACTGGCCCCAAACCTCTAATTGTTGTTCTCATCTATCGTCCAAATAAACTACTCCCCAGATTTTTGTCTGATCTGACTGAGTTGCTCACATTAATTAGTCGCACGGACTCTTCCTGACTGTTATTCGGTGATTTCAGTGTCCACATTGATACTGATTCTGCTACTGCAAGGGGATTTAAAGCTCTTTTTTAATGTTTTAACATGAGGCAGCATGCTGACTTCCCCAATCATGGTCATACCCTTGATCTTGTATGTCCCCCTGGACCTGATGTCTCTGTCCATCATCTCTGATTACTATCATTCAAATTTGTTTTTCCTCACCAGTTACCATACATTGACAAGATAAAACTAAATCTATCAAAATCTCAACTCTGTTGATCCAAATGTCCTCTCCCTCCTCAGTGCTTGACTTCTCCTCCCCTCTGAGACTCTCACTGTACTACTCTTCTGTCTCTTCAGTTATAAGCATGCTTGCTCCTCAAAAGGTTCAGCTTGTGCCTTCTTGTCGTTCCTCCCCCTTTGGGATAATGCACACAGCAGGTCAGCATCTGGACAGGCTTTACAAAAGAACTGGTCTTGTTGTCCAATCACAAGCTTAATCTGATCACATTCACAAATACAAAACGGCCTTAAATGCTGTTTATACATCTCACCTGTCCTCTGCTATCAGTAATACCACCAGCAGGTCTAGATCACTTTTTTCGATGATTAACAAGATTACTCAGCCATGTGTTACTGGACTGGGTGGTTCTGCAGAACTATGCGATGCTTTCCTTCAGTTTTTCGCATGATAAATTAATCTATATTTACTACTGTTTCTCTAACCCTAACTCTTCCTCTGCTGAAATTTCTGTGGAGTCCTCTTTCTGTAGTGCCATTACTCTGTAAGCATCCTTGGGTTGGTGAAAGGCACGATATAAATTTAACTTGTTGTTGTTGTTGTTATACCATGCAGTCCTACAGGGCAAACATCCTTGTCACACTAAAGCACTTCCTTTTGTCACTGACAGACTCATAATGTAATTATAAATGTCTGACAACATGGAAAGAATCCTGACAGTCACCTGTCTGTGTTTACCTTAATAACTGTAAAGAAACTGTACTCCGCTCTGTCACTCACGTTTACACTGTTCTCTTCAAGCACCAAGTCAACTCTTGCAAGATTTCAGAGGATTATCACATGGGGGTTTCCTGACGTTCACAAAAGAAGTCATGCAGAATTTGTAAAGAAGTCTATGTCCAAAGTATTCCTGAATATTTAGCTGATTACCACGGTGTGGATGAGGCATCTGAATTTGATGGTCATGCCTGTCCTGTTTATTTGAGTCAGTGTGTACAGATAAAGAGCAGGGGTGGGGTGGCCTCTTTGCACTCTTCATTCAATCCTGGTGAGTCAGTATTATCTCTAAATGCATCAGATGTGCAAATATTGGCAAAATGCTTACTTTTCATAAACCAACCAAACTGATGGTACGATAATCAGCTCTTTATTAAAATTACCAGTAGCTGTGTAAGGGAGACGGCGTTGTCCGTGTAGATGCAGAGCTTTGTGGCGCTCAGAGGAACCGCCTCTCTGAGCTTGGAGGCTAGGAGCATGCAGACGGTGCCGAGCAGTTGCAGACTGGATGTATCCATGACATAGTGAGCCATGTACCTGTCCAGGTACTGAACTGCCAATGGGAACACCTCCTCCTCGCACCTCTGCTCCTCACACACCTGGAGACCCCAAAACAGGAAGTCTGGTATCAGACTGAGTCAGAGGTCTAATCATGAGCAATTGGTTTTTTCCACCCATGAGAACAACTTCAGATCTTCAACTCCAACTGTCGTATGACCTTTGCGTGACGTCATGAAACGTTCAGTCACTTTGATTTACTGCTTAAAACATTCCTGTTCCGGACGAGTAAACACCTTTACAGACACCAGATGACACACAACTGATTCAGTATAACTGCACAACTGATTCAGTATAACTGCGGACTAGCTTTCACTTTGATGTGACCTTGAGGCAGAAACGTCAGCCGCAGTGACGAGAATTCAGACTCTTTATGAGTGAATCGAATCTCGATCACGAGTAAGAATCGACTCCCCTTTCGGTTCCCAGATTGCCTTTTCCTCCAAACCAGATCATGTTTGAGATATTTTCACCAGTGATTGTTATTATTGTGGCTGAAATTGCTTCATTCTCGTTCTAATTTTTAAACAAAAGCAAAATATTCTTAATTTGCATGGGACTTTATCCAATATGCAGACGGATCATGTTGAGAACCGAACACACGGCTCACCGTTTACGCTAACAGCTCAGGTGTTGAAAATAAATGAACATTAAAGGATTTTGGTGAACCTGAAGGGCAAGAGTTATGGTTTGCACGTAAAAGGGGGTAAAGAAGGGGTGATACAGTGCTTTCCGGGTCGGGTCGGGTCGGGTCTTAAAGCTCACCTGAAAGAGTCGGCTCAAAGAATCGAACTGTAAGTGACAGGTTTACAGTGAAGCCTGCTGTTGAATAATAATGAAGCTTACCTGCAACATCCAAACAGTTAAAATTCTTCTCATATACGGCTTCACATCTTTCTGTGTGGTGCCGAAATAAGACTCTGAAATGGTGTGTTTTTTCTCTAAACTCATCAGGTTTCTCCGAACCCGAGTGTCTGTGGTCAGAACCGGGTCACAGCCGGCGCGAAGCAGCCTGCGCTCGGAGCACTCTCCACTGGCCAAAGACTGAGCATTTTCACGACAAACCAACTCCATTCGACAACCAAGTACAAACAGCAACGATGGTCTGAGTGTCGGGGCCGCTCCGACTCGAGGCCCTCACCGCCCGCGCAGCCGGCTTTCAGTCAGGAGGCTAACAGTGCGAGCGGCGCTGCTTTACAGCCAAATGCTGAGCTCACAGGGTTCACAGCGACTCGAACCACTTATCACACGACGCCCAGCCAACGAGCTAATCCGCCAGCAAACACCTTTTAATTAGAACCTTATTAAATTAAATTAAGTTAAGTTAAAGTGCGCTCCTCAGCGGCCTCCTGTCCGCGGACGGGTTTAAAATGGCGCCCAGTCTCCCCGCTGAGCGGCGCGAGCGCCCGATGCTCTGATCTGCTCCGGCCTCGCGCGAAAGAAAGTTCTGTCACGTTCCGTCCAGTTCCTCACGAGACTCTTCATGCCCAAACACAGCCAGGACCGGAAGTGGGTTTCACTCAGCCCGCTTCACCCTGGCACAGGTACACACACACACCTGGCACAGGTACACACACACACACACACACCTGGCACAGGTACACACACACCTGAGGTACATACACACACACACACACACCTGGCGCAGGTACACACACCCCTGAGGTACACACACACCTGGTGCAGGTACACACACACACACACACACACCGGGCGCAGGTACACACACTGGGCGCAGTCCCGCTCTCAGCAGCAGTTTGGGTGGTTTTAAGTGACATTTTATCCATTAAGTGATTGAGAATTCACTGGTTATGCAGGTGGAGTTCCTCAGTATTCACATATAAAAAAAGACATTTTGATAGTCCTTAATTTATTACAAATCTGAGAGTGAGAGATGGTGTGTGTGTGTGTGTGTGTTCGTTCTCTGGCTCCATCTCGACCTTTAAAAGAACCCTCCTGCGTCCAACAGCACGATGCGTGCAGGCCGAGTGTGTGTGTTTTAGAGATTAGCCATGGGTTAATAAAAGCACTGCCACATTATCTGGTGACTAAACACTTCACTGGAGAAAGCGTTTCTTTTACATTTGGCTTGATGATAAAGAGATGTTAAGAGAATTAAAGGTGCGCTAAGCAATATCTCAGCCATATACAGAAACCGACACATGACATGACTTCTCATTTTCCATCACAGTCTTTTATCTTCCCCTGACATTACACTGTAATAACTAGGTTTATTAATATGTTACCCGGCAGTCACGGGAATTTGTGCTCAGTGAACCTTTAAACTCTCCCGCAGGGTGAGAACAGTGAATATTTAAAGCCCTAACTGGAGAGTCTGGGGTTTTTCAGTCCATTGCGATGGCAGGTGTGGCGTCTTCCTGATCTCGGGCCTCTGCATTCTGAAGCTCACGCCTGATTTCAGCTGATATCTGCACGTGTGCTTGGACCTTCAGCAGCTCCAGCAGCGCCCCCTTCTGTTCGGAGGCGAGGTCAGCCTTGTAGCGCTGCACCAGTATGAGCAGACTCTGATGCCACAGCACAGGAAGAACACGCTGTTCTGTCCGGAACGACAGGAAGTGAGCGACCAGTGCGTCCAGCACACGGAATGGCAGTGCATACTTCTTATCCAGCAGCAGCCGAAGAAAGATGCTGTTTGCGCCATTGTACTCCATTTCAGCCAGTTTCAGCATGGCGGCACTGCAGAAAAAGACAATTAGATACTTAGAAAATATGACACTTGGGAATGTGACGTCCTACAATATTCATATTACTGCTCTCACTTCCCCTGTATTCCACCAAGCACAGAGGATAACTAGGTAGTAAGCATTTAAGGCATAAAGGCCACTAGATACTTCTAAAGCCCGGTGCACATGAGCGATTTTCCGTCGCTTGGTCGTACAACTTTTTGACGCAAGCGAAAAATTGCTTCGTGTGCGGATATTAGTGACACTAATTTTTGTTGCTTGCGACAGATTGCAGGTATCAAACATGCTTGATATTCTGTGACCAAAAAAAAAAAATAAAAATCACCAGTGGCTGACTTGTTGCAGAGATATCGCTGAATGTGCATGTGTTTGCGATAACGAAGCAATCACCTCCAAAGGCTAAGCCAATCCCCGCCCAGGAAGTAGTCACGTGATTTCCACGTGACTTGCATCCCCCTCCCCAAATCATCCACTGGTCGCAGATAGCACACATGCAGCTACCTGAGAGGGGAAACCTGCGTCCAAAAATCACAATACGCTTGCGACAAATAGTGCTGAACTTAAGGATCTCTATGTTGGACAAGTCTTAAAGAGTGGTGCCTCTGTCCTGCCTAATAATGGCTGATGTTTTAGTCTTAAAACAGCAAGATGCAAGTAAACAAATACAACAACATACTAGAAATCATAATCATCCCAGATGAGATGAAGCAAAAGTTGATTTAAGACCAAGATGCTGACTAACAAATAAATATACTTCAAATACTGAACCCAGATCAGAGAGTAGGATAAAATTACATGACTGAGATGTGTTATTTAAGAAGATGACGACTTTGTCACATGCACACTCAAGCACAGTGAAATTCATCCTCTGCATTTAACCCGTCTGAAGCAGTGAACACACACACACACACACACACACACACACACACGCGCGTGCACACAGAGCAGCAGGCAGCTATGCTACAGCACCTGGGGAGCAGTTGGGGGTTAGGGGCCTTAGGGGCACCCCACATTAACCTACCCACGTCATTGGGGCACCCCACATTAACCTACCCACGTCATTGGGGCACCCCACATTAACCTACCCACGTCATTGGGGCACCCCACA
>JAODVO010000019.1:38787121-38799067 GCA_025400055.1 Notarius lentiginosus
TTCAGAGGCGGACCAATTCGCCTCAAATGGCTTGATTTCAACTGAATTTTTCTGGTATTGCGCAAGGTAAAAAAATTACACAAAATGCAAAATGTGACAGATATTTGACCAAAGTTTAATATAAAATAGGAGAACTACACTGATCTCGCTCCTGAATTTACCTGCGATATGCACTTTAAAGTTCCAGCTTCAGCTCTGACTGTTACACAGCACTGACACTGGAGACTCCTTCCAGAAATGTTACACAAACACATTTCTCCTGACAGAAAACTATTTTGACATTAAACCCCATGTGGTGAGTGTGTGTGTGTGAGAGAGAGAGAGACTGACCCAGCAGTGCAAAAGGCTGGTTTTTGTTCTTCTTCTTGCCCACCTGGGGGCTCAGGCCGTACTCCCCCTGCAGCTCCTCCTGCTGAATGCGGGCCTGCTGGAGGATTCTGCGGGACAGTTTCTCATCCACATACTCCTCCTCCTCCTCCTCCTCCTGAGCTTCACCTCTGCGCTTCTTGTGTCCGTGTGAGGAGCGGACAGCTGCGTCTCCCTGCAGGATCTGCTCCGCCAGAGGCCCCGGGCCCCGCAGCCGCTCCGCTTTACCCCGCTTCAGCTTCGGCATCCCCGCGCTTCCGCTTCACAACGCTCCCAAAACACACCGAACCCAGCGCGGGACTCTGCTCCTGTTAACGTGACCCTCCCAACTCCCAACACACACACACGTGGCTTCTGTCCTCGGAGCAAATGGCGAACGCACATGCGCAGATGGCCGCACCCGCGCGTGCTGTTTCTGTTTACCTTCCGGTCAAATTTCTAAACAGTTTATGCATCTGAGTGATAAACTGCACTGAGTTCGCGGCTTTAACTGCTGTCTGAATCCCACAGAGACACTCACAACATCACTTCATTTCATTTCTTTTTCGTCCAAGAGGTGGAGTAAACCGGAAGCAGTTGGAGGACCCGGAAGTGAATGTATGTAGTAGATTTTGTGTGTGTGCACCAGCCGACAATACCTTGAACACATTTTCAAAAGATTGTATAAAATGGGTGTTACCTGGTAAGCAGAATCTTCTACTGATCAGATCATGATTATTATTATTTTTACTTCTTTTTGTGCTACAGTCTCTGCGGGCTGGGTCTGCGGGCTGGGTCTGCGGGCTGGGTCGATCTGATGATGATGTGTGTGAGTCCTCAGAACATTTCAGCTAGGATTGGGTTCATTTATAAAACAGCTGCTTCATTACTCATATCATTACTGAAATTATACATTTTACATCCACCACGTGTTCCATTTTGTCGAGAGTTATTTCAAGTAAATGCGTGATAAATAATCGCCATTATTATTATTATTATTATTATGGAAAATTCAAGGGGCACATTTAATAAAGGACAAAGTCTTAGAGTAAAACATCCACATCTCCATCTTCCTTAAGAAAGAGTATTGAACAAGTGTGTGTGTGTGTGTGTGTGTGTCCATCCATCCATCCATCAGTGTGTGCCAGGTGCCGGTGGTGGAGGGGAAGAGTGTCCAGCAGACAGTGGAACAGCTGCATAAGAGACTGGAGCAGCTCGGGGCAGTGAAACAGGGCAGCTTCTTCGTGGACTGTGAGACGTATCATGCTACAGCAAACACTGGAGGTCAAATATCACACACACACACCAACTACACTACACACAGTACAAAATCACCAAGTCAAACATCACATCAGCATTGTGATTGGCTGGGATGGGACTTGTGCAAGAGTGACAACAGATTAGCCCTGCCCACTTCACACAGGACAAGGGTTGAGTCACTTTAATTCTTTGAGTCACGAGTCAGGGTTTGTTCTGAGAATTGTGACGTGTGTTTCAGCTCAGTCTTCGAAGCTGCTGTACGTGATGCATAACTCAGAGACACCTCTCAGTTGTCTGGCTCTATTTGATGGTGGACCCACGCTGGCAGCAGACGCAAACTTCGATGTGCTCATGGTGAAGCTGAAGAGCCACTTCCAGAACGCTAAGGGCCACAAGGTGGAGAGCCGCGGCGCCCGCTATCGCTACGCCGACTTCCTGATTAAGGTCGGCACAGTAACAATGAGCTCCAGTGCACGGGGGATCTCGGTGGAGGTCAGAGGTCACTCATACGCTTACACACACACACACAGGGAAATGTTTGTGTGATTTACACACTGTGTGCGCATGCAGGTGGAGTACTCAGCTTGTGTGGTTCCTGGTGACTGTTGGAACCTGATGAAGGAGTTCATGCAGGGTTTTCTGAGCTCCAACGTTCCTGACCTGCCCTCCGTGTTCAGCAGTAAGGCCGAGGGTCTGTTCACACCGGCCGACTGCATGGACACCATGAACCAGTACCTCGAGCTCTTCAGCAAAATCCGAAAACAGCAGGTGCTGCCAGGGAGTGGCGTGCGCTGAGAGAGAGACAGAGACACACACGCTTGGCTGGAAAGAAGAAACCACACACACACACATCTGCTGTGGAATAGAATTGTTTCAGCTCTGGACCAGGACAAGAACTGTAGAAATTCACAAATCACACTTCCAGTTTCTCAGCTGTTCATTTACTCCACTTTATCTGCTGAAGCAACAAAGTGAGTGGACACTCTGCATGAACTTTGATGGGGTTTTCTTTTGTAAAGAAAATGTAAAAAAAAATTTCACTAAAATAAAGAACTTAGTTGAATTGTAGCAGGAGTATTGTCATTTATTCAGAAAGGAATAATATTTGATGGGGCTGTCATGCAGCCTCACACAAAGCAGAGTCTTTCCCTGTAACATCACATCATCCTTTTTATTCATTTATAGGGACGTTTAATGTTGGTGAATGTCTGTGAAACAAGTTCACTGACGTCCTATTCTCACTTACATTATAGCAGCTGTAAACAGTCATTTCTTCCCAAACCTCTCTTTCAGTTAATAAGACAAAAATGTGCAGCTTATTACATCATGTTCCTGAGAAACTGTAAAGAAGTGTAAACTCTTGTCCTGAAAATTACAGCTTTGCCTCTGAGTGTGACAAAAAGTGCTGATACTGGAGACTCCTTCCAGAAATGTGACACAAACACATTTCTCCTTAAAGAAAATGCGAATGAGCTGTTACTATAGACACAGAATAGGTGCATTGGTATACACCTGTGATTTGCAGCTGCACTACTGTCAGAGCTGCTGTTTGAGAAAATTAATCAACATGTTCGGACCAATCAGAACTCAACAGCATCATAGGACAGGCTCACCTCAGGCACGGTCGACATCAGAGAATTATATCTGTATATTCTAATGTATAACATTATTCAGATATTCTTTATCAAGTCACTGTATATCCAGGAGAATCGAAATGCCGTTTCTCTCTCACCTTGTAAAAAAACAATATATATAAATATCGATAAACATACACTCTAAAACCAAACAATGTACAAAATAGCAGTTATAATAATAATAATAATAATAATAAGAGGTGTCAGTTTCCGGTGTTGTGAGTTTGATGGTAAACCCTGATGGGAATCTCACACCGGACAAGCGGAGAGGATCCCCTTTGCCCCGCCTCTGCGCCCCGACGTCACTGACGCGTGACTGGCGTGTCCAACAGCCAATAAGAATCAGCATTTATCACGTTGACGACCAATCAGAGATGAGGCGACTAAAACCTGAATCCCAAATGGCTCTTGATTGGCTGTATAGTGCACTCTGTACAGAGCGGAGCGCCGTCACTGCTGCTCAGCTGCGCGGTGCCCTGTGCAGGGAGCGGGAGGCCGTTTGGGACACAGCCTCCGAGTCTGTCCGGGTCCGGGTTCGGTTGAACCCAAAAAAAAAAGAAAGAAAGAAAAAAAAAACAGAAAAGAAATCGGTGACAGGTCGCGTGCGGAAGATGATGATGGTAAATAAAAAGCCGCACACAAACTGAGGAGTGCGCGAATAAAGGCGGGGAGCCGTGCGGCGGACTGGCGCTCAGCCGCGGAGGCGCCGCCGCGGGGACATGGCGAGACTCTCAACTTTACAGGTCGCTTCCCGCTGTCGGTTTGTGCCGCGGACTTTAATCTGAGCCCCAGCGCGGGTTTTGTTGTTGTTGTTGTTTAAGGATTTGGAAAGAGAAGTAGTTTTTGCCGGGATGATGGGTCGCGCCGGGGATGAGTGAAGCCCGGAGCCGCGGGGCGGGTGTGCTGTGTGCGGCAGCAACTCCGGACTCTGAAGTTTTCCAGGCGGGTGATTGTGCAGGCTGCTCGGAACAGCGCTCTTTGTTCTGAGGTAAGTATTGAGGATGCTAGGCTAGCTCACTAGCTTAGCTTAGTTAGCATTAGCATACCGGCACCCGGCTAGCGCGGCTTGCTAACTTCTCTCCGCCAATTAAAAAGATAAATAAATAAACTCCTCAGAGGAAATGAGAAACGCAGTGTGCTGCTGCTGCGCCCTCAGGGGTCCCAGGGGTCCGAGGGTCTGAGGGTCCGAGGCGCTTTTAGGACACTTTGTCTGTGATGATGATGATGATGATGATCTAATGGCACGAGCGCTCACACATTTAAATTCCCGAGTTTTGGTCAGAGAGCGATAAAGTGAAATATCGCGATATTTCAGTTACTCATGATAATTTCAGCACCGGACTTGAAGCTCCTGTTCTGTTCCCATCAGGTCACTGGTTCGGACCTGATCACTCTGATACTGTTTTACATGGAACATGAAAGTTGATGGGCTTTCAGCCGCGTTCTCTCATTTCTTGTCTGTTTGGTGAATGACTCAGGTGGACATCAGCTCCTGACCCAACACCGCACTGCCCGGTGACCCGTCCCGCGCGTTCTGAAGACCCAGGCGAGGACCGGACCCTCGGCACTGCCCGGTGACGCGTCCCACGCGTTCTGAAGACCCAGGCGAGGACCGGACCCTCGGCACTGCCCGGTGACGCGTCCCGCGCGTTCTGAAGACCCAGGCGAGGACCGGACCCTCGGCACTGCCCGGTGACAGTTCTGTGATGTCGCGACGTTGACCCAACCTGACGACGTGTTTACGTTTCTCCGTCGTGGTGTGATACAAGGCCGACACTGTGAGGTTGTGATGTTCAGCGTACGCTCCATCAGCCCTTCATGAGTCCACATTCATGGTAACGTCACTCACTTTGTGGATCACAGGATGATCTGTGTTTGTGTTGTTTGTATTATTATAAGTTGTAAACGTGTGTGTGTGTGTTTCCCCTCTCAGCTCTGATCCCAGTCATGCCGCAGTGCTGTGGCTCCTGACTCTTGAGGGCTGATGAGTGTTTGGGAGCGATGGAGCGCTGCAAGCACGTGGTCCGTCTCCGTTTGGGACAAGACCACTCCATCCTGAACCCTCAGAAATGGCGCTGCGTGGACTGTAACACCACAGAGTCCGTGTGGGCGTGTCTCAAATGCTCACACGTGGCTTGTGGTCACTACATAAACGAGCACTCTCTGCAGCACTACCGCGAGACGCAGCACCCGCTCGCCATGGAGGTGCGAGAGCTGAACGTGTTCTGCTTTGCGTGTGGTGATTACGTCCTGAACGACAATGTCGAGGGTGATCTGAAACTTCTGCGGGGAGCGTTGTCCACTGTGCGGGATGCTGGGCGCCGCTCCATGCGTTCTGCATCATCCTCATCATCGTCGACACAATCGGCGAGTGGCGAAGGGGTGGGGCTTGTGCAGATCGCGCTAAGGCACCGGCGGCGTGTGCTGCTCGTGACTGCTTTCCGGCGTTGGAGGACGCGGCAACAAGAGAAGCAAAGAAAACTGAAACAGGAGAAGGAGGAGCTTCGGCGGCAACGTAAGGAAATGAAGAAGAGGATCATGGGAGATGACGGGAGTGCACCGCCAAGGAAAAGCGCACGCCTCCTGACTCAGGCGCCGCGGCCGCTCATTGCGCTGATTCCGAGAAAATTCCGAGAGCCGCCTGAAAAAGTGCCGCTTCCCAGCAAGACTTTATCAAAAAATCCCAGAAAGGTGCTCCGTACTGTGAAATCGGGTGTGGCAGGAAAGCGGGCCACGTCGTCTTTTCTGTTAGCACGGCGCAGGCGGTTAGCGCCAGGTGTCACGGGACTGCGGAACTTGGGCAACACGTGCTACATGAACTCAATCCTGCAGGTGCTGAGCCACTTGCGTAAGTTCAGGGAGTGTTTCCTCGCACTGGATCTGTGTGAGACGGAGCAGCTGCTGCTCGCCAAGACACAAGGCATGATGGGAGGAGAGAAACTGGTGCAGCCGAAAGACCCTCGCTCTTCATCATTATCCGGCCAGCAGGTCGTGTTTTTAACTCTAAATGTTTATCTTTCTGTGTCGTGGGATGTGAGCTGCCGTGTTGCTGCACAGCGGTGTACTGAATAAACCGTGGTGTTGTGACTGATTGCAGGTGTCTCTGTGCCAGGAGCTGCACACTCTGTTCAGGGTGATGTGGTCGGGCCGCTGGACGCTCGTGTCTCCGTTCGCCATGCTGCACTCCGTGTGGAACGTCATCCCGGCGTTCCGCGGCTGCGACCAGCAGGATGCGCAGGAGTTCCTGTGTGAGCTGTTAGATAAGGTGCAGCAAGAGCTCGAGGCCGATGGTGGCTACGGAGCGAAACGGCAACACACGCGCACGCGCATCGTCATCCCCATCACACAGAGGAAGCTCTCCAAGCAGGTGCTCAAAGTTCTCAACACCATCTTCCACGGCCAGCTGCTCAGCCAGGTCAGTGCTGTGGAGATACAGCCCGTTGGGTTTGATCTGCTCTGTAGGGCGTGGCAGCGCTGTGGTAAATTGGGCTCTAGTGAAATGCGAAGCAGGTCAGGCGGACACGGTGCTGCATCGGGGGTTTGTTTATGTCGTAGTTATGACATTTCAGAGCGTTTAAATCTGTTGAACTGAATTAAATTACATTTCTAGTTTATTCCCCACGTGTATATTTATTTCAACACACTGCAACCAGAACGGTTCGTATTTATGCAAAACGTTTAATGTTCAAACTGAAACTTTAAATATTTTGCGTCCGTGTTGGATTCTATTGAATATCCGTCGAAGGATTTGCAAATCATTGCATTCTGTTTTTATTTACATCTTACACAGCATCCTAACCTTTTTGGAGTCGGGGCTGTAGGAAGACCCGAGCGTAAATACCTCCATCACACCGGTTTACACTCTCGTCTGATAGTCCAGGTGTGTTCATGTTTTGTCCTGAGGAGTCCTCGTGCATTTAGTTAAACAAATAACCAGACCGGCGGATCACTGGCGTGTGAACGTGTTTGTGTCTCTAAGTGATGGTTCTGTACACCAGTTTACACACAGCGCGTCATGTAGCTGATGATCTCCTGTTCTTCAGACTCACCTCCACAACCTTCAGCTCTACCACGGTCAGATTGAATCAGATCATCTCTGTGACGTGTGTGTGTGTGTGTGTGTGTGTGAGTGCGTGCGCGTGTGTTTTCTGTCCAGGTGACGTGTCTGTCATGTAAGCGGAAGTCGAACACGGTGGAGCCGTTCTGGGATTTGTCTCTGGAGTTTCCTGAGCGTTATCACAGCGTGGCCAAGCTGAGCCAGGCGTCATCTCAGAGCTGCTCTCTCACGGAGATGCTGAGCAAGTTCACGGAGACCGAGGCACTGGAAGGACGCATCTACAACTGTAACTACTGCAACAGTGAGTGTGCGCGCACACAGTTAATGAGCAAGTTCAGTTCAGTGGACATGACGATGCTGAACCCAAAGAATAGAACAGCTTTATGAGCCGAGCCATTTCTCCCGTTTCTTATTTGCTGTTCATATATATTTAAAAAAGTGTGTGTGTGTGTCTCTTAGGAAAAAGACGCAAGTCGTCCCGTAAGCCGCTGGCTCTGTCTGAGGCCTGCAAACAGCTGCTGATTTATCGTTTACCTCAGGTGCTGCGGCTTCACCTTAAACGCTTCCGGTACGTCTCTCTCTCACACACATTTCACCAGTTCTTTAATTTTCAGTAATGTTTACCTTTTTTTTTAATCCGTTTTTTTTGTCCTCATAAGGTCTCTCGGGGCTCTGCATAACAGCTGCATGAAATAAAATTAAAAAGTTTAAACATTTTTGTTCTGTTCCCGTGCCTCCTTCACTGGATGGATTCTCAAATGTTCAGATGTAAATAAGACGGAGTAAAAATAAATGGAACCAATTGAGGCTAAAGCACCTCTTGCAGGTCTTTACTGCTCTGTCCAGTTATATCTGACTGTAGTTAGTGTGAGGTGTCCTTTAGGGAGGAATCTGAAATGCTTGCGGTGTTATTTGGTGTTTTGGCAAACAACCTTTTAAAAAATAAAGTGAAATAATCAGATTGTGTGAAAAGGACTGCTGGATTGGATTGGCTGAGCATTCGAACATATTACACACCTGTCTGTTTTGTGTGTGTGTGTGTGTGTGTGTGTGTGTAGCTGGTCAGGCCGGAACCACAGGGAGAAGATCGGTGTTCACGTAGCGTTTGATCAGGTTCTGAACATGGAGCCATACTGCTGTTCTGATGCATCGCAGGTCTTCACCTACGACCTCTCTGCTGTAGTGATGCATCATGGGAAAGGCTTCGGCTCAGGACACTACACCGCCTACTGCTACAACACGGAGGGGGGTGAGTGGGGAAGGAAAATACTCACCATGCGCTGAGCTACTGAACACGGTTTATCAAGGCTTTTTATTTGCATTTGTGCATAAACCAACAGTTCAGACACATTGGAACTTCTGTGCAGGGCTCTGAGTCAACAGTTTAGGAAATAAAACACATATAACACTATACAATACAACGTTGGAAAATAGAACACTATATAATAAAATATAAAGCACTTTACAAAAAGGTGGTAATATGTACAAAATAAAAAAAAATACAAGTATTAAACAGAAGGAGAGGGCAAACGTTAAATAACAGTAATAAAATAAAAGGCTGTTCCTGGATTATGAAAAGAGGGGAAAGTTGTATGGAAATGCTGTACAATTTGGGAGGGGGTGAGAGTTATGTGAGGATATTGCACGTTTATCAGAGGGTATATAACACAGTCTTATTTCACAGATAATAATACATCACATATTGCATATGACAAGTGAAGTGAGGTCGTAATGGGCTATTGTTCCACTTATTCAATAGTCTTGTTTTGCCATCAGTCTGCCTGTGGCAGGGAAGAAGCTGGTGAAGAAGCGTGTTCTCCGAGTGACGATGCTGTCCGCTCTGCTGTGTCTCAGGTAGTACGTGCAGTGTTTGTGTCTGAGCAGAGCGTGAGCTGGGTGCAGTGAGTCTCTGATGATTCCCTCTGCTCTTTTCTGACAGCGCTGCACTTCCATAGAGTCCATGGAAGGAAGTTTTGTCCCTATGATCCTCTCTGCAGTCTTTATGACTCTTTGCGGAGCCTTCCTCTCTGCCTGTGTGGTGTTACCGTACCAGACAGTGATGCCTGCGGTGAGGATACTCTCTATCAGTGCTCTGTAGGCCGGGGTGAGAGGGCGGTGGTTCAGACCAGCTTTCCTGATTAGCCTGATGAAGTAAAGCCTTTGCTGGGCTTTTTTCACTGTGGCTGTGGTGTTAAAAGTCCAGCTCAGGTCAGATGTAACCTGCAGTCCCAGGAATCTGTAGCTCTCCACCTCAGTCCCTTTGATGATGAGAGGCTGTAGAGGGGGAGGATTCTTCCTGAAGTCCAGTATTCTTTCTTTGGTCTTGTCTGTGTTGAGGATGAGGTCGTTCTCCTCTCCGTACACAAGAATGTTTACCAGGGTCCTGTACCCTCACTCGTCTCCCCCCTTGATGAGCCCCAGGATAGTGGTGTCATCAGTGTATTTGATGATGGTGTTGTCCTGGGTGGAGACACAGTCATGGGTGTACAGGATGAAGAGTTTGGGGCTAAGGCAGCAGCCCTGTGGGGATCCTGTGCTGACTGTGAGCTCAGCAGTCACCTGTCCTCCCATTCTCACCACCTGTGGTCTTTGTCAGGAAGTCTAGAATCCAGTTGCAGGTGGGAGTTGGGACGCCAAGGTCTGTCAACTTCTCGATCAGCTTGCCCGGGCGGATGGGGTTGAAGAGCATCCTGGCATACGTTCTGCTGCTTTCCAGGTGTTGCAGTGTGTGGTGTAGGGCTATTGCTGCCGCATCGTCCACTGATTGATTGGGGCGGTAGGCAAACTGGAGGGGGTTGACAGTGTCCAGGACCGTGTGGTTGATGTGTGTGAGGACTAGTTTTTCTAGGCACTTCATGGCAACTGGTGTGAGTGCCACTGGCCTGAAGTCATTTAGGGTGGATGTATCTGGTCTTTTGGGGACTGGTACGATGGTGGATGATTTGAAGATACGGGGGACTACAGCTTGGGATAATGATAAGTTGAATATGTCAGCATGCACACCAGCTAGTTGTTCCGCACAGGCCTTCAGAACTTTGGGATGGACTCCATTGGGTCCCACAGCCTTGTGGGGGTTCACCTTCTTCAGAGCCTTCAGGACCCGTGTGTGTGTCACCTGAAAGGCAGTGTCCGTGGGGTCACAGGGGGCTTTTGAGGGTGTGCCCGTATTCAGCCTGTCGAACCTGGCGTAGAAGGTGTTAAAGCTGTCTAGCAGGGTGGCATCTCGGGGGGGGGGGGTCCTGTGGTTGCTGTGGTTCTCCTATAGTTTGACAGACTGGATTCCCTGCCATATACTGCGTGTGTTGTGGTTGAGGTAGTAGCTTTCAAGTTTCTGGGAGTGAGCCCTTTTTGCTGCTATGATGGACAGCTCGTACTGGGCTCTCTTCTACTCCACTTGATCTCCTGACTTGAAGGCCTCCCACTGCTTCCTGACTTTGTTTTATGTCCCCATTAAACCAGGGTTTTTGGTTGGGGAACATGCGCGCAGTCCTGGGAGGTGCACATATGGACGAGCACCAGCTGATGTAGTTGCTCACAGTCTGTGTATTCATGGATGTCATTAGTGGCCTCTTTGAAAGTGCTCCAGTCTGTGGCCTCTAAGCAGCTCTGCAGGCTAGCATGTGCACCTTCAGTCCAGTTGTTAACGGTTCTGACTGTGACTGGTTTTGTTTTGAGCCTTTTGTTATAAACTGGTTTGAGTAGTATTGCCAGGTGGTCAAACTTTCCAAAATGGGGTTTTGGTTCAGCTGAGAAGGCGTTTCTGATGTTGCTGTAGCAGTGATCCAGCGTCTTATTTCCCCTGGTGGGGAAATAAAATAAGTCACAAACTGATGGAGTTCACTGAGCCCTTGATCAAGTGCCCTAGGCCAAGAGACAAAACTTGCGCGCACACACATGTGCATCTCAAACAATTAGAATATTGTGAAAGCTATTTTTTTTTAAATAATTTTAAGAGGTAAACATTCATATAGTCTCTATATTCATTACATGTAAAGTGAAATATTTCAAGCCTTTTTTTGTTGTAATGTTGATTGACTGACTTGTAGCTCATGAAAATCAGAAATTCAGTCTCTCAGATTAGTAGAATATTTCCTAAGATCAATCAAAAAAGGATTTACAATACAAAAATGTTCCACTTCTGAAAAGTGTTCATTTACATTCAGTACTTGGTTGGGGCTCCTTTCCCACAAATTACTGCATCAGTGCGGTGTGGCATGGAGGCGATCAGCCTGTGGCACTGCTGAAGTGTTATTGAAGCCCAGGTTGCTTTGATTGCGGCCTTCAGCTCGTCTGTAGTTTTGGGTCGGGTGTTTCTCATCTTTGTCTTGACAGTAGCCCATAGGTTCTCTTTGGGGTTCAGGTCAGGTGAGTTGGCTGGCCAATCAAGAACCGTATCAGGGTCAGCAAACCATTTGGTCGTAGTTTTGGCACTGTGGGCAGATGCTAAGACCTGCTGGAAAAGGAAATCGGCATCTCCATAAAGCTTGTCAGCAGATGAAAGCATGTGAAGTGCTCTAAAATCTCCTGGTGGATGGCTGTGTTGACTTTGGACTTGATAAAATACAGTGGACCGACACCAGCAGATGACATGGCACCCCAAATCATCACAGACTGTGGAAACTTCACACTGGGCTTCAAACACCTTGGATT
>JAODVO010000019.1:38877103-38888355 GCA_025400055.1 Notarius lentiginosus
AAATAAAATTAGTGATAACTGTAGACTTTTCAGTGGACTACAACCTTTTTAAGGGAATGCCATGTAGTCAACCATTTATTATGCCCCAGATCAAGCCGCCATTTTTTCACAAATTTGCAGAATCTGTCAAATTCTGAATAGAGTATTCACATCAAAGATTTAGTTTTATCTGTATTATTTCTTTCATGATTTTATTTCAAATTAAAAACCATCATTCAAAACCGTATAGTTTATTGACCGAGTACATTTAGTGGGGCACCCCCACAGTACCCAATTTCCGAGACACACACACACACACACACACACACACACACACACACACACACACACACACGTGTTCTCCCCAGAGCATATTAATATTGTAAGATTTTATTTTAATTTTATCTAATCGTGGATGATACAACAATTACAATTAATTAATACAATAATTCCATGTACCAGCAAGTAGCAGTATTATTGCTCAAACATGTTTATTCTAAGGTGCTTTTGGTGTTTGAAGTATTAAGTAGGCTTAAGTATAAAGGGCATTTGTGCAGTAAATGCAGTCTGCAGGAGGTATTATCCTTTTCTAACTGCAACAGAACTCCTTTAAACTTTTGGTTAGTGGTGTTCTGGCAGTGGTTCATGTAATAAAACAGCATTATTATATACTAATTTTGAACCAGTTTGCCATTTTGACAACACACATGTAATCAGCGGGAAACCACTGGAAGGGACATCATTGATATCCTCCCGAGTGAAGATACTGGAAAATATATGTTACTCAGGCCCGGGATGTATTTTGTATGAAAAATACAAGTTTTTCAATGCAAGAAGATAAATTACATGTTGGCTTGAAGATATGAAGTTTATCTTCTTGCACTGAAAAACTTGTATTTTTCATATGAAATACATCCTGGGCCTCATTCATCTCATTATCTCTAGCCGCTTTATCCTGTTCTACAGGGTCGCAGGCAAGCTGGAGCCCATCCCAGTTGACTACGGGCGAAAGGCAGGGTACACCCTGGACAAGTCGCCAGGTCATCACAGGGCTGACACATAGGCACAGACAACCATTCACACTCACATTCACACCTACGGTCAATTTAGAGTCACCAGTTAACCTAACCTGCATGTCTTTGGACTGTGGGGGAAACCGGAGCACCCAGAGGAAAGCCACATGGACAACATGCAAACTCCGCATAGAAAGGCCCTTGCCGGCCATGGGGCTCGAACCTAGACCTTCTTGCTGTGAGGCAACAGCGCTAACCACTACACCACCGTGCTGCCACAATGGGATGTACTGCCCCCCCTACTGGATGCTACAGTATTTCAAATAACTACTCTTTACAACCGTGGTGAGCAGAAGATCTCAGAATCCATAACATACTGAAACTTCAGGTGGATGCTCTACAACCATAAAAGGCAATTTCAAGTTCCAGTTTGAAGGAAGAACAGAAATCCTAGCCTACAGTTGGCACAGGCTAACCGAATCTGGACAGTTGAAGTTTGGAAAAAGACAAGACAATGGCAGTCAGTTTGCTGTTTTTATCATTATTATTTTAAAACCAATTTCAATATTAACAACACTATGTGAGCTTAAAAAGTTTGTGGACATCTGACCATCACACCAATGTGTGTTCCTTCCCCGAACGGTTACCACAAACTTTGAAAAACACAATTGTATAGAGTGTCTTTGTATGCTGTAGCATTATACATTTTCCTTCACTGGAACTAAGCTACCCAAAGCTGTTCCAGCACGACAATGCCCCTGTGCACAAAGTGAGCTCCATGAAGACAGATTGTGCCAAGAGTGGAATGGAATTTTTTTTTTTTAAATCAAGTGTCCTGCACAGAGCCTTGATCATGACCCCATGAACACCTTTGGGATGAACTAGAATGCTGACTACACCCTAGACCTGCTCACCTAACAGAGTCTGACCTCACTCATGTCCTACTGGCTGAATGAGCACAAATCCCCACAGATACACTCCAAAATCTGGTGGAAAGTCTTCCCAGAAGAGCGAACGCTATAAGAGCAGCAAAGTGGGATTAAATCTGGAATAGGATGTTCACAAAGCACATACTGGTCAGGTTTCCTCATGCTTTTGGCCATATAATCTACATTTTGCCATTAGCATTGAGTGCGATTTATATATATATATATATATATGTGTGTGTGTGTGTGTGTGTACAAAAGCTACATCTATAATAAACACTGATCACAAACCAAGATGCAAATAAACTAATAAAAAGACAAAAGGTTGTTCTTACAGATTATGTTCTCAACCATTTTAATAATTAACATTATAATTTCCTTCATCATCCCAAAAAGATACCCATAATTTATACTTCCAAACATCCCAACAATGGGCCATAATATTATTTCTAACTGTGACACAGCCTCACTGCTTTGTCTCTCTCATTACCCATTCAATACAAAAGAGAAAAAAGTTTAGCATCTATTCAAAGAGTTCTACCTTAAACTCAAGGTCGGTACTTCTTTTAATAGGTAAAGCATTGTGTTTAGGAATAAGGCCAAGCTGTTACATCTTGAGGTCCAAGTTATGACCTTGTTCCAAAGTTCAAAAGTTCAGGAGCCAGTCGAGCATGGCATCAATTATGAGCGCCAGTGAAGCGATCACCTGGCACACTGAAGTGCCAGACATTACTCCAGTCCCTGGGCACACACTGCAACGCTCCGTGGCTTTACTCCAGAAATCTTCAGGCCTCTTACTAAGCCTGGTCAGACAAAACAGTTGCCAGCACGGCCCTGGCATCACTTCACAGAGCTAGCGGCCAAAGCTGAGCTAGCCTTAGTGGCTAGCTGTTTTTATTTCCTTCGACTTTGCACGACTTCAAGAAACACTTATTCACAAAGGGATGGTGTGTATGTCTGTGACATGATCCTGTATTACCCTCTCCATTGATGCTTTTATTTATGCCAGGGCTGAAAGCAGTGTGTATTGGCTGGTATAAACACAAGAGGTGCAGATGGTATGTTGGATTAGCGCCAGTGTTCCAGTAAGACCAAACATTAATTATCATTCTTTCTTGTATAAGCATAGACACTTGGCAAATGTTCCAACAACAATAATTACAATATGTTGAATAACAAGTCACCAACTAAGACAAATGTCATCCTATCCTGTTTTATTCACCTTAAAAAGAGTCTTGATATGATTTTTCCAATTCCTGAATAAAGTCTCTAAATGTATATTAAAAGACAACATAAAGTAAACTTCATCCCAGTGTTATGTTCAGTCATTAGGTGATGTGGTCAAGTACTCAAGGTTTCCTTAATACGTATTTAGACTAAATACAAGGTGTTTCAAAAAATTTGATATTATTTGAGATGCAAGTATCCCAGATAGTCTAGACAAAGGAAACTGAACAGGCTTAATGTTGAGCAATATAAAATTTATTCCTCAAAATTTGAAATGAGAAATTCAAAAAGGTATGTGGATTCCATGAATGATTTCACAAAATTTTCAACATGCGTGCTGCCTGAGACACGGCAGACGTCAAAACACCTTTTCTTTTCCAGTGAATGGCATTTCTATATCTAAAAAGATAAAAACAAAAAATTTTGACCTATTTCGACATATGCTGTTAAAAATTTGAGGTCAATTGAATGAGAATTGGCAACGTTATTAGACTGTGAAATTATATAATTTTTTTAAACATCCTGTATTAAACATAATGCTACAATCCTGCTAAGTCTTGTGGATATTCAATGTTATGCTTAGATTAAGAAATTTGCTATTTAATAACAACAACAAAAAAAACCAGGATACTCAATTATATGATCAAGCTTTCTGCAAGCAGACATTTATTTAACATTTACATGAGTCTTGAATTTCAAGTGTCAGGTTCTTTTTTTTTTAATTCATTTGAAGGGGTCTGATGAAAGAAAGCCTTTATAGCTACTATGAAGTAAGCGATAGCAGGAATTATTCTATCCACATTCACTGGATATGAGCAATCATACGCCCTGATTGGCTCCGACTAGGCTATCAGCTCATATATCGTGAGTAGAGAAAAACAAAATGGCGGCGCGTGTTGCTGAATCAACTGAGGACAAAATAAAAACTCTACTCGAAAACAAAACCTCCAAAAATACAAAAAAGCAACAAAATATGGAGCAAGACTATTTGATGGTAAGAACGCATCTTTATTTTTCAAGAATTATTATTCTCTCATTTTTCACAAATTGCTACTGTCATGTCACTGGTTTGCTTACATTAAAATTTGTTGAATTTTTTTAGACTGGTTCAAAAGCTCAAAGAAGTTGGAAAAATTACACAACTGAAATGTCCAACAAAGAATTAAATAAAACGTCTAAAGCTATTCTATACCTCGGCATGATAGCAAGACGGCACTTTTGACAAAAACAAAAAACAAAACACAACACTACAGTCAACTCGTGCAGCTATGATAGGTTTCTAAGAAGTCCGCCTCAGCGGAAATTATTTTGTCAGATGTTTTGTATAAAAGTTTTTATTTATTGAATTTGCAAAAAAAATCGAAATGCTCCATTTCTCAAAATCCAGTGAGTGTGAATATAATACAACAGTTATTCCACTCATTGTACATGGCTTATAGCCAACACGGTGCTACGCGTCTTCAGCTATCAGCTCATGTACGACTCGATTTCATAGAATAATTGCGAAATAACTTGCCTCCCAGACATTACATAACATCTAATGTAACTATAAATTGTTAAAGATGCAACACATCATTCATTAATAAATTAAAGATTATAATCTAAAGCAAGTCACTGTGGTAGAAGCACAAAAATACATTTCAAGTGGTGGTGCATGGCCCATCACGTGTTGTTCTTTACAAATCTAATACTGCTTAGAAATGATCTAGCTAAACATTAAGATGCAGTAAAATGCTGAATTTTTGACAATGAAACAAAGTTGGAATTTGGTCACAGTCCAACCCATAAAGCATCACAAAACACCATTTCTTTTCTTACCACTGGAAGTAGATCAGTGTGAGATCTGAACCTTAGCAATGACAGTCAAACCCAAAGAACTGCATTTAATGACATGTCTTTGATGGACACTGGTATTGCAGCCCACATTTTTGGCTCACACATCCTTTACTATGTTGGGTCTTAACAAGAAAGGCAAGAAGACAGTACCCAGGCACTGGGGCTGAATGGAGATGGTAGAGGGGGAATTTTGGAACAAGGTCAACTCCCTTCGAGATCCCAACAATGGCTTCTTTCATGCCAGTCAAAACACACTGTAGCAGGGTTTTATATACACACACACACACACACACACACACACACACACACACACACACACACACACACACACACACACACACACACTAATGTCATAGAGAGATAAGCTTGAAACAGAAGCTGCTTGTTTTCAGATCAAACAGTAAATCAGCTCTGAAAACATCTGAGCTCTGAGATCACTCTCTCACCTGTGTTTACCTGAGAGAGACAGACAGACAGACAGACGGACGGACAGATGGATGGACAGACAGACAGACAGCTAAGCTCATTCTCTGGTCCTCCAGTGCAGCTCAGTGTGCATTTTGTTTGTGACTGATGCACAGGAGCTCATCTGTGTAGGTGTTTGCAGAGTCTCACCTGTAGCTCCGCCCCTTCCTGCAGGTCCATGGCAGCAGGTGAACCCTCAGTTCTGGAGTAGGCGGAATGTTCTGGACTGGATTGACTTCCATATCGAGGAGAGTAAATATGACGCCACGTTGCTGAATCTGGACTGCTGTGACATGGATGGCTCAGTGCTGTGCTCACTCAGCAGGAACGCCATGATGGCCACCTTCGGGCCGCAGCTTGGGGAGACGCTACACCAGAGCCTCGAGAACCTCAAACACAAACACGGTGAGGACCACGAGCACACACTGCACTCACACATGTGTTTACAAGTATCACACACACTCACACACAATGTGGAACAATCATGCTGAGAATGACTCAAGAAGAACCCGGAGAGCTTCAGGGTGAGGGGTGGGGTCAGGGTGAGAGGCGGGGTCAGGGTGAGGTTCATTGTCATGGGTGGACTCCCATTAGACTTGAGAGTGACTCTGAGTGAAAAACACTGACGGTGAGAATTCTACTTCCTGTTTCTGTCTCCAGTTGATGACATCACACAGAACTGCATGCTGAATGAGACCTATGAGCTGCTGAGCAACTTCCTGTTCGACCTCCCCCAATCACCGTTCAACAGCGGTCCAACACTCGACAGCGTAATCATCCAGAACAGTTCCACAGGTGAGACACACACACACACACAGAGTGAATGAACTGATGGTTCTGTAATGAGCAGTACAGTCATGTAGTGTGTGTGTGTGTGTGTGTTCACTGTGTAGGTAACAAAGAGAGCGATTTCAGCTTCTATAAAACACAGCTAACGCCAGGAAGTGACAACGGCTATGACTCGTACTCAGAGAGTCTGCAGAGCTCCATCACAGGTCAGAGATAATCCTCTAATAATCCTCTAATAATCCTCTAATAATCTTCTCCACACTGTTGGTTCTATCCACAAACATCTCACTCATCATTCGTATTATTCAGTGCTAAAATGATGAAAGTGTGAGTTTTCTCCTGAGTAGAACTTTATCTCTGTCTCTCTGCAGGAAGTTTCTTGAACCCGAGTTCTCCGGAATCCGCTGGAAGTGATTCAGATCATGAATACACAGAGACGCACTACACCTACTCACCAAGTAAGCTTTAATTATGAACATTATTACACTAATAATAATAATAATAATAATGATGATGATGATGATGATGATGATGATGATGATGAAGTGTCTGGCGGGACATTGGCTCTCAGTCATTCGTACAGAATTATGAAGTGATCAGTACGTAAGGAATAAAACACTGCGTGTTGTGCTGTGATGGGGAAATAATCAACGACTCAGTTGGTGTGATGAAAAAGAGTTACATTGAAGTGCAATATTTTCCTTTAACAGCACATACCCAAGTGATTTATTCCTCTTTATTCCTTTTATGCCACAGAAAATAATAATTGCACGTTTTAACTTCTTAATGAATGTCAAAGTTTTTATCCATTTACAGTTACAGTTAATGTGAGAAAGTTAAATTTCATGTATATTATAGCAGCTAATAAACAGTCATATCCTCACTAGCCTGTCTCTTTTCTCTCAAAAAAAGAAAAAAAAAACACAACTTGTTTTTTTTCTCGGCTTGTAGTGAGAAACTGTAAAGAAGCGTAAACTCCTGTAAGTCCTGCCACTGGAGACTCCTTCCAGAAATGTCATAGAAACACATTTCTCCTCCAGTTGCTCTTTTCTACCACTCACAGTTTCCTCACACAAAACTTCACCATGATAATGATTGTTTTTAACCCGTTTATTATCAGTGGAGCATCTGCTGTACACGCCCCGAGCAGTTACTATAGAAACCGTAACGAATGAGTGTATTAACATAAATGTTATATTTGTTTTTTCTAGATGTGTGCATTTTCTTGATGTCATTTTTAATGTGTGTGTGTGTGTGTGTGTGTGTGATTTCTCTCAGAGAGCTTCATTAAACACGAGCCTGTGGAGAAGAAGAGACGAGGTCGACCTCCTAAATTGAGCCGTGGCTCTGAGCACTTCGTCGAGAACAAAAAGAACAAACATGGTGAGTGAGCACTGAGTCATCGGGGCTTTATTTACTAAGGAGTGCGCACTACAGGAGGATTAACTGACTGCCTGTTCTGACTCGTCAGCTCCACGCGGTACACACCTATGGGAATTCATCCGCGACATTCTGATCCACCCGGAGAAGAACCAGGGCCTGATGAAGTGGGAGGATCGCAGAGATGGTGTCTTTAAGTTCCTGAAGTCAGAAGCTGTGGCTCAGCTCTGGGGTCAGAAGAAGAAAAACAGCAGCATGACTTACGAGAAACTGAGCCGAGCTATGAGGTGAGACTCCGCCCTTAACTAAGTGCTCATCATTATCATAAATTATCATCAATTCCTTCTCATTATCATGAAGTCACAAAAGGATATAAGATGGGTGTGAAATTAAATGTAATAACAGAATATTATCTATAAAATGTCTGCTTTTGAAATGAGAAGGCTAGCATACAACATGCTAATGCTTTAAACAATCTTAGCCATTAAACTGGTTAGCATGTAGCTAAGTATTTAATAGAGGCGTGAAATGAGAAATATCAGAAACATTACCATTTCCCTCAGAAGAGTTGATGGATTACTTGGAAAAGACGAAATTACATTGAACTTTTCATTCCTGAGTGTTGACTCTAAACACAGCTGTATTTCAAGTTAGCATAATGGCTAACATAGCTAGCATGCTCCTCTATGTGCGCTTTGCATCCTCCTCCTCCAGCCAATCAGAACACAGAGAGGAATGTGCTCTCATCTGGATTGTGTCTTCTGCAGGTATTATTACAAGAGAGAAATCCTGGAGCGAGTGGACGGCCGGAGACTGGTCTACAAGTTTGGGAAGAACTCAAGTGGGTGGAAGTTGGAGGAGTTGGGAATGTGATGGACACGTGGAAGGTGTCACGAGTACAGACGTCATGAAGGACTTTACTGTAGAGACATAGGGTCAGCGTGAAGGCTGGTTTTGTAGCTGAACTCCCTGCTTGAGGGAGGAGCGTAACAGAGACGCTGTAAGCCTGTACTGGCTAAAGTAGGTTTTATGAACCGATAATAATGTCATGTTGTAAATTGTGTTGCTTTTTATCTTCTGAAAAAAAGAAAATTTGACACTTTTGTCCAATGGGCATGCAGGCGTGACTGTCACATGACCTCCTGTGGGTTACGGTGGGGCTTTTGATGAAGGTTATGGATTTTTTTTTCTCTCCTGTGTTTCAGTGCTGTTTAAAACACACACTCGTCCACTTCCACTCTTTATTCTCACAAACAATCCAGAAAACATCAAGAACAACTGAGTTTTATTTTACTAAACCCTTCTGAAAACTCAAGACATTACAATCCAGAAGTAAAATCTGTTATGCTCTGGCTTGAAGGCGTCCATTCAGGAGCTTCTGGTTTCTTTTAAACACCATCAGAAGCCAGAAGGACCTTCTCTGTCATGAGCAGATGATGGAAATGAGGAACCCTTTGGAAGTCCAGACCATTACAGTCCACCAGGAGCACATTAAATCCCATTAGGCAGCAGTCCACCCTCTGTATATCAGTGGAAATGGTTTGTTGTGAAGATATGGTGAGTGTTGTGTAGAGGATGTTAGACAAAGTGCTCCAGGGTTCTTTAGAAACCATCCTGAAACACAGGGTATGTAAATTTATATGTTTTGAAATGTTTTAACATCTCGCGTCTGCTGGAAAATAAGTGTCAAAGGTTAATGTACGGTTTTTAAACTTGTATCTAATTGTCGTTGTCGTCATTGTTGTTGTTGTTGTTTAAATGTAGACCAAACTGAAGAGATAAAAACCTGAACGAATCTTTTAACTGCCACATGAAGTTTATCCAGAGTATCATCATCACTTCACACATATTATTATTATTATTATTATTATTATTATTATTATTATTATTATTATTATTATTATTATTATTATTACTGTTCTCTTTAATACAGCTTTAATACATAAATCAGGTGACAATCAGGAAGAGTGTGTGAGTGTGTCGGGGGTGTGTGTGTGAGGGCTTGTTCTGTTCAGATGGTGTGTGTTTTAATCACACATGTTGTCTCCTAAATGAGACATATTTCTCAGATTTATAACACAGAAGAGACATTCACTACTACGTATGACATATTGTTCATATTTTATATTGGAAATTTTTTAAATAAAGTTGATGAAGTGAAAATCATCTGTTTGTGTGTTTACTGCACACCACACCACGTCTTTAACACGAATATTTAAATATTACAGACGAGACACACGGTTAATCATTTAATCAGGACAGAGCCTTTGCACTGTGGAAAAAAGTGAAAACTTTTCACTACAGTGAGTCATACAGGTGAGACTCAACCCCGTCAGCCCTCCAGACCCAGTCTGCGCACCACAGGCTCAACCATGCAGTCAGCCTTGTGTGTAAAGTGTGCATGTGTCCTGTGGATCGAGGGACAGAGTGCTGATTGGCTGATGATCTGATTGGCTGATGCTGTTTTAAGCTCCTCCTCTTCACAAAAGCCACATTTTTTATTTTAGCAACTTTATTTTAAATGGTTTAATGCATATAGAAGAATCACCATAAGGTTGTGAGTTTAAATCCCAAAGGCTGACACAGAGCCCAGTGCTGTTCACTTCCTCACAGTTTTATATTGACACACTCCGTTGAATACGTTATCATTCCTGTAGTAGCGGATCTTAAAAATTGTTGATATGATGAAGTTCTCTGTCAGGAGAAATGTGTTTCTGTAACAGGTTTCTGGAAGGAGTCTCCAGTCTGAGTGCTGTGGAACAGTCAGAGGTGAAGCTGGACCTGTAAGATCTTTGATGTCTTCAGGACAGAGGAGTTTACACTTCTTTATAGTGTCTCAGGAACACAATGGAACAAGCTGTGATTTTTTTTTTTTGTTTTATCAATTTCAAGAGAGAGAATGAAGGTGTGAGGGAACAAGTGCTTATTGCTGCTATAACATCACTGAGACAGAAACTGACTGCAACAGCATGAAATATAACTATAAATTGATTTAAAAAAGTATGATGTGTCATTCTTTAATAAATTGCTCCAAATGCACAAAATATCCCTTATTCAGAAAAAGGCAATATTCCTCCTAAGCTGTTTCCATGGTGACTGAAAATGAATATTCCACTAATTTTCCTGTTTCCATGCAGCTGTTTATAATCCGATTGTCTTGCTGGTTTGTGTAAAACACACAGAGCTGACTGTAAACGGACAAGGGGCCGTGTGTCACAACCTGCTGTAAAAACCCCAGTGGAGATGCGCACTCCGAACGCACTGTAACCACATCCAGAGAACGCGCCTCACACCTCAATAACATCAGAATATCCCACTGTATCAATTCAGAAGATACTGTTTACACGTCCTGTAATGTCGTATTCAGAATAACAGTAAAAGATTAGTGTTCATGTGAAAGTAGAGTGTGTGTGTGTGTGTGTGTGTGTGTTGCTGTTATGGGAAAATAATCAACCTCAGGGCTGGAACAGTCACTCCATTTCATCTCTCAGTAATTGATTTGGTGTATAATGGATGTTGTTGAGGGCGGCACGGTGGTGTAGTGGTTAGCACTGTTGCCCCACAGCAAGAAGGTTCTGGGTTCGAGCCCCGTGGCCGGCGAGGGCCTTTCTGTGTGGAGTTTGCATGTTCTCCCCGT
>JAODVO010000019.1:39002989-39013602 GCA_025400055.1 Notarius lentiginosus
TGCGTTTCCTTTCCTTCGTATATAACATAACGTCTTTTCTTCTAGCTTTCTTTCCGTTACTGTAGTCGGTCTTTCACGGTTCATTTGCGTCCTCCATTTTTCTCTCCTGTTTCAAATTTGTATCCCACAATGCCTTGAACAAACGGGGAAAGCCCACTACGTCATGTATCTTGTATTGGGTCATGGTGAAGCAGGAAAAAATTGCAGAGAATTTAGGGCCACGTGGCCTGAAAGTCATTACTTGTTCTATTAGGGGGGAAAAAAAAAAACCCCGAATAAAATTGGAAGTCTGTGATTCGAATTCGGTAGCCTTCGGTCCACTAAACAAAGTGTCGGGGAAAATTATTTTTATGATCTGAAAGGCGTTCTAGCTTTAAAATAACTTTTTAAAGACAATATCTCTGTGGGGGAAAAATAAGAGAGGAGCTTGGCCATAAACAGTGTGCGTACAGTCCATGGTCTGTAGCCTATTTTGTGATTTGGTGAAGCATGCTAACACTCAGACTCAATAGTTCCTGAACTAAGCAGTGAAACTCCATGTTCTCGCCTACTTCACAGGCGTGCATTACGCTGTACACGTAAAGACCTTTTGGGTGCGTTCGCCAGTGGTGAACATACTTTTTTTTGTCTTGATCACTTGAGCAAACTTGGCGTGAGCTTCTTAACTTTCTTCCAGTGTCATGGTTGCCCTGATCAGGGTCTTAAATCGCATATTAGTCAAGATGATTAGTACATTTTAGGTAGGTATTACATCAGAGTACAGTTTAGTCTGCAGTAGACATCACGTATCAGTTTACACTAGTACTGCACCACACACTCATGGCCTTTAAAAGACTGCAGAATATACACACACACACACATCTCATAGACGGTCGGCTTTGGGTGACTTTACCTTTGCTGACTCGGCGGTGTCCATTGGCGCGCCCGTGTCCATCGATTCACAAAATTCTGTCATGCAAACAGAAATCAGATTAAGCACATTGGACTAATCCAATGTGAAGGTAGAGTTATGTCGAATCATTCTATAGGGGAAGTCAGTAAAATGAGCTCAGCAAGTAAAATAAATTAGGCAGCAAGAGAACGGTCAGTTCTTGAAGTTGATGTGTTGGAAGCAGGAAAAATGGGCAAGTGTAAGGATCTGAGCGAGATCTTGTGGGGTGTTCCTGGTATGCAGTGGTTAGTACCTACCAAAAGTGGTCCAAGGAAGGACAACCGGTGAACTGGCGACAGGGTCATGAGTGTCAAAAGCTCATCATTTTGCATGGGGCATGAAGGCTAGCCCATGTGGTCCAATCTCACAGAAGAGCTACTGTAGCACAAACTGCTGAAAAAGTTAATGCTGGCTAAAACAGCATTGGGCGGCACGGTGGTGTAGTGGTTAGCGCTGTCGCCTCACAGCAAGAAGATTCTGGGTTCGAGCCCAGTGGCCGACGGGGTCCTTTCTGTGTGGAGTTTGCATGTTCTCCCCGTGTCTCTGTGGGTTTCCTCCACAGTCCAAAGACATGCGGTTAGGTTAATATGGGACGGCCTCGGGCTGAGGTGCCCTTGAGCGCAGCACCGAACTCCCAACTGCTCCCTGGGTGCTGTTAGTATGGCTGCCCACTGCTCTGGGTGTGTGTGTGTGTCACTGCTGCAGATGGGTTAAATGCAGAGAGGAAATTTCACAAGTGTGTGATGAATAAAGTTGTGCTTTCTTTTCTTTCTTTCACATACATACAGAGCTCATGACAGATGTGTTGATGTGAAATCTCATTTGTTCATGTTATTATCATTACAGTATGTTGTGCTGCATAATGCTGCTTTCATCCCTGTTCATCAGGAACACTAGGTAGGGCACAACTGTAGGGAACAGAATTAGGGAATGAAATAAACTATTTCACTCACTCCATCTCTCTCTCACACACACACACACACACACACACACACACTATAGTATCATTGTATACAGTGTAAATGCACAACGGTACAAAGTGTTCTCAACACTCATCCAGTGAGCTGTGGGTATTATGGGATGTGAGAAGGACACACACCCCTTAAGATCTGTCCAAGAGATTAAAAGACAGATGTCATGTAGAAACATGAGACAGCCATCTTAATAATAAGTGTGTGTGTGTGTGTGTGTGTGTGTGTGGTACTACCACATACCTAATCATCAGTCCTCCTCTAAATGCTGTAAATAAGGGTGTGTGAGAAAGCTTCTCATAGTCACCTGTCTGGACATCTGCTGAAGTAAACTCCTCTCTCTCTTTCACACACACGTTCCACATTCAGACACTTTATACAGAACACGAGGAGGAAAGGAAGAAGATTCCTGACTTTAACACACCGTGGGAAAGGGGTCAGTGGGTTTGTGTGTGTTCTGTGGGGGAGAGCTGTAACATCTGATGGCACTGGGGTAGAATCTGTGTCTGCGTTTGGAGGTGTGTGTGCTGAGGGACTGGGGTTGTTTACCAGAGGGCAGAAAGGAGAACAGTGACTCTCCAGGATGGCTGCTGGAGTCTTTATAATATGACCTGCCTTTCTGACATAGTGTGTGGAGTAAATGTCATGTACGGCTGAGAAATGTGTGTCTGAGATAATTGGTGTGTGTTTCTTTGGTGATCAAACACACACACACAAAAAGCCCCATCTGCATCTCAGTTTCTGTAGTAAACTGGAGGATGTGTGAAAAAGAATTTCCTCAGTCAGCAGAGCCACAGCTGAATAGCTGCAAAAAGGAGAGAGAGAGAGAGAGAGTGTATTTTTTTTTTTATCTCTGTTATCTGCAGAGCAGGGAGGCATGAGTTCAACTAGATCCAAATGAAGTGAGGCCTCAGGGCACACACCATCAAGTGTGTGTGTGTGTGTGTGTGTGTGTGTGTGTGTTTGAGAGAGAGAGAGAGAGAGAGAGAGAGAGAGACTTTCCTTTGCCTTTATGCCCCGTTTATGTCCACAAACATACACTCAGCTCAGGTTGCTCTCAACCCCCTTCAGTGCTCTCTCTCTCTCTCTCTCTCTCTCAGCTGTTGTGCTTGAGGGTTTAGCAGCTGCTGTGGGTGTCGCCTCCACAACAATAAGAGCTTTGTGAAGTCGAGGAAAGGCGGTGTGTGTATGTGTGTGTGTGTGTGTGTGTGTGTGTTAGTTACAGGAAAGACAGACGAAGAACTCAGAGTTAATAAAGAACTACTGCTGAATCCATAAACCCTAACTTGTTCACTGATGTTGATGCGCTCTTCATCTCGTCCAATTCCTTTAGAAGTTCCTCTCGTTTTTCACTCTTTTGGTTTTTCCTCTTTCAGCTCTCCAGCAGGTTTTAGATTTTAATTCAGCTCAGCAAGATTCACTCCTGTCCACCTCTCTGGGGTTCCAGCGCACTTTGTTTGCATATTTTACACATTCGTGTTCCACGTCTTTATTTTCCTTTTGTTCACTGTTTGTTGATCTGAGTTTCAGCTTCTCTGATGTTGAAGAGCACCTCACCAGGACCATTACTCACACTTACTTATCTGTATTGTAAATTTCTCAATTCTGACATTTAATACACACACACACAGAGTGAGAATATTTACTGAAAATAAAGATTAATTTGCTACTTTTGTGGAGGTGTGCTGAAAGTGTGAGAGCTTTTCCTCCAAGTGTACGTGTGCAATGGCATGTACAGGAAGTGCTTCAATGTTTAGGAAATTATATAAACACCACCAACAGCACTGGTGTGTGTGCACATGCGCGTGCAAGCTGAAAACAGCAGGAGCCTTTACACACACACACACACAGCTGTAATGGGTCGTCAACAGAGGAAAGGAAACTTTGTTCACTCACACACACTCACACACACACACACACACAGTGACTTGGTGTTCATTTCCTGACTAAACCCACTTTTATGTGAATTTCCACTGAGTCGGTTTCATTGCTAATTACAGGCATCTTTCTACACTCTGTGTGTGTGTGTTTGTTTCCAGGTGACATTACTGTCAGTTGGTTTTGCCCACATTCAAGCACAGGTTCTGTTTTAAATCAGCTAAAACCAAGGCTAACAGTTTCGCTAAAGCTTTAGTCCAATCTACACACAAACACGGTGACAGTAGCTTTGCGAGCTAAATGTGGAGAACAGAGAGGAGATTAATGCGAGTGTTTTACTGATGGACACTCGACAGAATCGAATTGCTTTCTCACTAACTCAGAGGAAGCAACATTTTGTCACTGAAGATGTAACTACCACAAACTCTGCCCTCTTCAAAACTAATAAAGTCTGACCCCTTTCCTTCTCAAAAAGGGAAAAGCTCAGGAGTCAAAAACATCTCGACACACCAGCCATGCTGACTGCTAACAAGCCGCTAACGTCGAGCTCCTGGAAGAGACGAGCTCTGAAATTAAGATGAGAAAAGCTACTTTTATTTTTAAAAATACAGTATCATAACAGTGTCTGTACCACGAAGGGACAGGCACAAAAACCTGAAACACTGATTTTGATTTCAGTAGCACATCAAAAAAAAAAAAAGAAAGACTCCAGACAACTAACATTACGCTTAGCATCAACCGCTAACACAGCTAACATGAGATCTGCTCAAAACATCAACACCAAGGAGCTGCAGGGAGACCTTTAAACACTGACACACGACTGAGTCTGAGGACTCACCACACAGCCGTCTACCCCTGCCTTCTCTCACACACACACACACACACACACAGAGTAATCAGATGAAAGATGGGTGAAACTCTTTTACAATAAGTGTGACCTTTGACCCTTCAGCTGTGGAAGTCAATCAGTGTGTTTGTTGCTGCTGTGTGATTGGCTGTTTGCTGTATCCAGGCAGATCTGAGGAAATTCACTCAGTCTCACACCACGCCCTGAACTCTGGGGTGTGTGAAAGTATTACTTTAAATCTCCTTTATACTTTTTTTTCCTTTGTGTGCGTCAAAATGAAATGAAAGGGTTGTGCTTCTGCTCCACTGATATCACACTATTCAAGAATAAAGCCAAGCAGATGGAATAGTTTGGGACTTTTCTGATTTTCTTGACAGAAAACAGTCAAAGACAAGTTCAGATATGATGGAATCAAGAGAACATATAACATAATAACATATAAGCCCTGTCCCCTGAAAGAACTTCCTGCCCCATCCCCTGCTACAGTGAACACGCACTGAAACACCGCATTTATACGTGAGGAATAAAACTCTCAGGTGTGCTGTTAGAGGAAATTAATCAGAGATGGGGCGGGGTGATGTGGACTGATTGTTACTGCCTCAGCGTTGATTATTTTCCTCAAACAGCATGTCCCCAACTGTGTCCTAGTCTCCACATACCACAGCAATTTACCAATAATTACTGTTTTTTTTTTAACTTATCTGTTTATAGTTACACTGTGTTCACAAAATGAGTTCCTTCCTGTTACATTATAACATCTACAGAGTCGTTCCCTCACCAGTCTCTCTTTATTCACTCTGAGAGCTCATTAAAAATGCGGCGTGTTATTCATGTTAGTGAGAAACTGTACAGAAGTGTAAACTCCTAAAGTTCCAGCTTCAGCTCTGACTGTTCCACACACACACACACTTCTCCTTACACAAAACTTCACATCACTGATTCCATGTTTTACTGCTGTAGGAGTCCCTGTGAATGAGCCGTTACTATGGAAACAATAACGTATCAGAACGAGTGCATTAATATAGATCTGCACGACTGTCAGAGCTGCTGTTAGAATTAATCAACACCTGAGAACCAGCCCCAGTTCAGAGCTGCAGCAGACTGGTACTAAACACTCGTTATGTAACTCTGTTTAATTATAGTGTGAGAGAGAGATTCATGGCGATAGTAAAGAGGAGTGCAAGACAAGCAGACTGAGGACTGACTTGAGTTACAGATGTTACTGTATCACAGCTCTCTCTCCCCCACTTCCTGTAACAGTGTGATCTGAAACATTACACTTCTGTCATTTAAAAGGAGATTACGGTTTCTGTCTCTCAGTCTCTCTCCTCTTGGACACACCACCATCTGTCACTTCTCCCCTGTGCAGTTACCCTCAAAACACCACACACACACACACACACACACACTGGCTTGAGGAGCTTCATAATGAGCATTCTTATGGAAATGACCTCCTGCTCAGCTCTCGGTGTGTTTGAATAGGAAGTCTGAGCTCCGCTGTGCCATCTGCTCACAGCACACACTAGTCTATAAGAGTGCTTTAGAAAGGAAACTCATTATCGTCACCACCGTACAGCTTTCCATTCTCATTCCTTTTTCTCTTTCACATCCTTCAAGTCCTTTTTCTTTTTGAAACATCTGCCAGGTTTGTTTTCTTAATCAGAAGCCTTTCAGATTTTTAGCTGCAGCTCACAATCCAGTCAACATTTAAACAGCAGAGTAAACACCAACAGCTCATCACACCGCTTACAGCTCTGTGGAGAACTGAGGCCATTAACCGTTTAAAGAGATGGTTATCACCATAGCAACAGTGAATTGTCTCAACCACACGTACATGCCCAGGTGTCTCTCCCTCAGTGAGGGTGTGGTAGCACACACTAATTAGCACAACTAATCTCCCCCTCACTCACACCTGAATCAATTTTGCTCACATTGTGAAATAAGAGCTCCCGTTTACTGTAAATACCAAGTCTGTGACCAACTAGTGATCGTTACACACGATCATGGCCAACCTTAAAGCTCACACACAAAATGGAATTCTAGGCGGTGTAGTTAGGGTTGGGGAATAATCTGAAGCACATCTAGGAGATTCATAAACACTGCAGTGATCAAACTGAAGGACACGATATCAGTTATAAACTTTTATTGATAAAAATTCACACAAAACTGTACAGTTCTCTATATTATGCACAAATCCATTTTAAAAAAAAAGTGTACAATAAAAACATACTGTGCTTCAAATAGCTTACAAACTACAGTCTGTCTAAACCCAGTAAACACAGAGCTGCTCAGCAGCCCAGAGAGAGAAATGCTACAGGAGCACGACAGGGACACGCTTACTTTTCCACAGAGATTCATTTCATGACATTGATGAAGATTTCTGGAACACTGGATATTGCACAATAAGAGTAGAGTTTGGCAGAAAAAAAAAAAAAAACCGTGTTCAAGGCAGCAGAAGTCTTGAGGGACGCTTTAAGCAGCTGCTCTGTGCAGCAATAACGATTATAAAAATAATGCCACCAATAAGAGACGGCACTCCCGAGTGCTGTCCCCGAGCTCTGATATGGTGTAAAACTACCACCAACACGTTTCACTGACCACATGTTTAACACGCATCGTGTTTCAGTGCGATAGGCTCATGCCGAAAAATCACAGGATGCAAGTCATCATTTTCATCCTCCCTGAAGAGGCACCCTATGGAGTAGGCAGCATATTTGGGCATTTTCCATTGAGGTTGAACCCTGAACTGTCACCCATGTGTGGATATAACAAGCTACATCACAAATACTCAGTGTTGTAGTAATAATAATAAAAAATAATCACTTTCCACACATGGAGGGTCCCTACTTAGGCAACACTGTGGTAAATCAAGTTGAGACGAATGAGACGCAACAGAAGTTCCTTTGTAGCTCAAGGTTGTTTTCTTCACACAATATGGTGATCATAAAATTTGCGATACACAATTATCGCAGGAGAGAGAGCTCGAGTATCAGCAAACGCCTACAGTGCAAGTGGAGCAGCGTCCGATCACAGGAACATGAGGCAGTGCTTTAGATTTTAAAAAATAAAAAGGGTTTAAAGAGCAAACAAGTCAAGAAATGGAAAGTCTTAGGAAAATTAAACTGTCCTGTCCACAGGGGTGCGTCCACGTCCCCTCAGCTCGACACAGTCATGAGGTAGTGTTTAGGAGGACTTGTCCTGCCACTCAGCAGGAAACCCTTCTTACAGTTCAGAGGGTCGAACGGCGACAGTGAGGTTGAAGCCGGAGTAGACGGCGGGGGCTGGGCTTCATACAGGACGCAGATGGAGCCGTCCTCACCGATCCTGTAGGACACTTCATAGGGGTCAACCCACAGTGTGAGCTCTCGGGGAAGGAGGGAGAAGAGTCGCTCTGCACTCAGGCCCACCCGACTCGCTGCTCCGCCAAGGAGAGGGTCCATCTCATGATTAATCCGGATGCAGCGGTAACCTGAGCCCTTCTGAGGCCTGTCTGGGAACCAGTGGTGCCTGTAACGCTCTAGGGAAAGAACACAAACAGAGATGAGGAAAGAAACCACATCAAGGATGGAAGCTAAAGATCCACATGATGAGGATGGAAGAGACAGAATCTACACCAAGGAAGTATGGGGGGGGGGGGGGATAAAGAGGGTAGCTAATCAGCTCGTGAAAGAGTGAAGGGAGGAAATACTGTGCTACAGGATTCCAACTAGAGAGAGAGAGAACTCTACATTACAGAGATGGTGTGGAACAGGGGAACAAGATGTGGATAACTGGAGCATGAGACAAACCAGGAGAGAAACACTAAACCTGGAGCAGGAAAGTGTATAAAGTGCTGATAAAGGGGAGCTTCAGGGTAGAAAACATGAGTGGATATTATCCAGCTGCTGAATGAAGACAAGAACAAACATCTGTATTCAACCCGATGAGGACCTGAATTTGCATATGCAGATTAGCACAAGTGATCAGTGCAGTTATTCTGATCAGAAATAAAGGACAAGCTCGGAAAAATAAGAGAATCAAAATCTAAAGCAGAAAAATAATGAAAAGGAAATAATTTTCAGCAAGAAATAATTTAATGATAATTTGGATGACAAAAATGAGGAGGAGACGCAACTGTGTAACACAGCTGTATCAGAGTCTGAGGACAAAAGAGGAGAATGAATGTGTTTAAGGTCAGATGCCAATAAGACAGGAAGTGAGTTGTGGAATAAAACTGGATTAGTTTATGGACAAAAACACGAGAAGAGTGAGAAATAAGGTGCGTGTGTGTGTGTGTGTGTGTAAAGTGACCGATTCCAGCTCAGAGACCCACACAGACTCTCACACCAAACTGGAGGAGAACTTCACCTCTACATTCAGGCAGGAGTCAGTTACTGCGGGGTGTGCGGTGGTGATGGTGATAGATACCTGACAGTGCCTGCTGGAGACAGTCTCTCAAGACCTGCAGCTGCGAGTCTGGGAGGAAGCCGGAGCTCCTGAGGAGTCGGACCAGAAAACTCACTGCTGCTTTAATCTCAGGCACCATTTCCGCTCGAGCTGCGCAGCCAGGAATCGATCACTCCCACCGGATCACTCCCGATCACACCCGGATGGATCACTCCCACCGGATCACTCCCGATCACACCCGGATCACTCCCAATCACTCCCGGATGGATCACTCCCGCCCGGACCACTGAGGAACCGTCTCCCGCGGTGAGGAGCTTCAGCTCGCGGCCAAACCAACAGTCCTTCAGTGAAGCGCCGTCACTGCTCTGACATCCCTCAGGAGCGAACCAAGTACAAGTGGGACTGGAACCGATTCTGAACTCCGGAACCAACGGAAGAGTCTCTGTCTGTCTGTCTATCTGCCTGCCTGCCTGTTTATCTCTCTGTCTGTTTCCGCTCCGTCCGCCATTTTTATGCAGAACCCCCAACAAAGGCTGACGCCATTTCATCACGCGCTTGATCGACGTGCACGCGCAACTAATGGCACAACGGAGATAAATTCTAAATCCCGCCTCATCAGAAAAGCCAGACTCTGATTGGTCGTCGTCATGGAAAACACGCTGTATTAGAAGTTTCAGCGGATTTCCATATATGGAGATTTACGTCATCCCACAGCGTGCTCGGTATTGATGACGACAGCGAGGGAAAATAAAGAGTTTACCGTAAATTTCTACCCACGTTTCGAGCAAAACGGACCGGATTAAATATAAATAAAGCTCACTATCAGTATGAAGAGGCCCACACGGCAGATATGGAGCTTCTCTCCTCCTGATGCTCACACCGAGCAGGTTTCCGACTGACACAATAAACTGTTCGGTGTTTCTTTCGGTTCTTGGTTTAATATCAAGTGAAATTAATCTCAGACACCTGACGGAGTAAACCACCAAATGTATAAAAGCAATATATGAAAGTTTAATGAAAAACTAAATTATACATTTAATCAGTGAAACCCAGAAACAGTGGCAGGAAGCTGAGGCCTGTGAACTCTGCAGTGTGGAGCTGATGGAGTGGTGATACAGCGACATCTGGTGGCGTCACTGAGCACTACAACTACAGCAACAACAACAACAAGGTCATAAAATGAGTGCGATATTAATATTACTGACTGTAATTATTACATCATTCATTTTCTATACCATTTATCTATTGCGGGTCACAGGGAAGCTGCAGCCAATCCCAGGTGACATCGGGTGAGAGGCAGGGTTCACCATGGACGGGTCATCAATCCATCACAGGGCTACACAGAGAGACAGACAGCCATACCCACTCACATACACACCGATGGGGATTTAGAGTATCTGGGTCCGTCTCAGAAACTGGTCTCTCATTTGGGACATTATGGTAAAAAAATACATTTTCTAATTTTACTTTTTTTTTGCATTTCCCCAACACTCAATGTTTCTTTTGTCATGTTTAAAAAGAATAAAGACAGTATCTTGCTTTATCTGGCCTCCACTGTGGACATTTTTTTTATTACAATTCAAATGCTTTTGTAACCTTG
>JAODVO010000019.1:39195170-39205257 GCA_025400055.1 Notarius lentiginosus
GGATCGCTGCCGGTCTCTCTCTGTGTGTTTCACACACACACACACACACACACACACAGTACAGATAAGAGGAACAGAAGCATGAGAAGGAGATGCGGATGATGAAGTCAGTAGAGATGAGTGTTACTGCAATGACCTGATGTGATCATAATCAACTCCCTCGAAGAATGGGTTCCTCTTAATCTCCTCAACTCCTGCAGCTCCAATACGATGATCTGCTTCACAACAGAACCTGCGCGCGCGTGCACACACACACACACACACACACACACGCACGCACAGTGACCCTAAAAGAATACTCCTGCAGTGCAGTGTTTGGCGAGTGTGCATGGTCCAGAGTGAATGCATCGTGTGGGTTTGGAACACACTCTCAGTGTACTGATTATGAACGACTCCCTGATCTAATGTGCCCAGTATTAGTGCATGAAGTTCACTATAGAGTGTACAATATTCCACTTTGTAGGGGACATAGGGGAGGGAGGAGGGACGCAGTGTGAGTCACCTGAGGATGAGGTGTTTGGCTCGGTCAGAGATCGGCACCTCAGGGGGGAAAACCAGGGTCTCCTTCCAGTTCATTACCTTTTTATACGTCTCCTGAGGAGTCTCAGAACAAAAGGGTGGATATCCTGCATACACACACCAGTTTCAGAGATTGAGAAGAGTTGCTGTGGTTACATTTAGGGAGCTAATGAAAGGAACCTGAGGTGCTATGTGTAATTGCTCCACTACATGTAAACAGATAAATAGTAAACAGGTAAACAGTATGACCCACCAATCAGCATCTCGTACATAATGACTCCCAAACTCCACCAGTCACAGAGCTTATTGTAGCCGGTCTGCATAAACACCTCTGGAGCGATGTAGTCTGGAGTTCCCACTGTGGAAAATGCCTGACACACACACACACACACACACATCAAATCTATAGCTCATAGAAGGGGGTGGGGTGTTAATAATGTGTTTTTACCAGCTGCCTCCGATTGCGTTTCCATGTTTCTGCCTTCCGCTTAGAGTTCATGTTCTGAGAGGCTGCGGATAAAAAAAAAAAAAACACACACACAGTCCAGTAAGAAGTTGAGATGAACTCCGGTGCATGCTGGGAAATGGGGCTGTACTCACTAAAGTCAGTGCTGAGGCTGTGGCTCAAGTTTCTGTAGAACTCTGTACGATGAGCTTTCTTAAGTCCAGTACACAGACCGAAATCAGAGAGCTTAACATGACCCTGTAACACACACACACACACACACACACACACACACACACTAAAGCTTACTGCAGCTCAGCTCAGTGTGTAGTGAAAAAGAAGAAAAGAGGAAGAAGAAAAAAAGCAGAAGAGGAAGGAGGTGTGGAGAGAGAGACAGACAGAGGCACAAACAGAGAGAAAGAGAGACAGACAAATAGAGAGAAAGGTTCATTCTAAGGTTATAATGAGCACAAGTCAAACTGTACAGAAAACAAAAGTCGCGTGTGAGAGAGAGAGAGAGAGAAAGGAGGGAGACCTTTGAGTCAAGCAGCAGGTTATCAGGTTTGATGTCTCTGTGAATGAAGCCAAGCTGGTGGATGGAGTCAATGGCCAGAACTGTTTCAGCCACGTAGAACTGCGTCTCCTCCTCAGTCAGAGTGTCCTTCTTCATCAGAAGTGTCATCATGTCACCTACAGGGAGCACCACCACAACTCCACATCTATACTACACAACACACAATGTACATTACACAACAGGGGAAGCCAAGGCCTAAAGGTTAGACAAGCAGCTTTGAGACCAAAACGTTGCTGGTTTGATTCCCTGGACCAGCAGGAATGGCTGAAGTCCCCTTGAGCAAGGCACCAAACCCCCACCTGCCCCCCCCAGGCTGCTCTGGATGTCGCTCTGGATAAGAGCAATGTAATGTAACACACACAAAACAGCATGTCTTCTACAGGGGGAATTTTAACAACTACAACTGTCCACTACACATTCATCACAGTCTTGTATTTGTGTGGTTTTGTGTGCGTGTGTGGGGGGGAAATCACCTCCTGGCAGGAACTCCATGAGCAGGTAGAGATTTTGTTTATCCTGGAAACTGTAGAACATCTTCACCACCCACAGACTGTCTGCCTGAACCAGTATATCTCTCTCTGCACGGATATGAGCCACCTGATGGAGAGAGAGAGAGAAAGGGAAAGAGGTGAGAGAGTGAGAAAGAGGGGGGAGAGAGAGGGAGAAAGGGAAAGAGGTGAGAGACAGAGAGAGAGGTGAGAGACAGATGGGTAACTCCACTCCGAGTTATTTCAGTGTTTATGATGTCACTCAGGGCGGAGCTGGATCACTTGGCACGTTGGGTGAAATCAGACAGTCACGCCCCCCAACCAGAAACAGGAATAACACTATTTTTCAAACAATATTAATTTTAAGTATTCAGTTATTTACTGCATTTTGTTTTAGTTAAGTAGAAAGACAACAAATGTTTACAATAAGCTCGTCAAAATTTCAGGGAAATACGCCATAATACAGAAACTAACGCAAACACTCACCGACTGTGACGTTTCTGCCTCGGCATTGGATTAGTTTGCACTTTAACATTTGAACATGACAACTTTATGTTGGTTTAGTGCAGCTGCATCACCTAGTCCTGACTTCAGCGTGCTTCTCTTCTTCTTTCATCTTTTTCCTAAATTGTGTTAAAAGTTTTTCCTAAAGTTCATCCAAAATATTAGCGGATCTGTTGTTTACGGCCGAGTTGTTTTCCATCCCCAACTGTCAATCAAGGTTCCAAAGACTAAAGGTGTGAGGGAAGTGTGGAGGGCAGGGTGGGGCACAGGTTTCTGTTAAAATTTAGAGGCATGTTACTAATAGATAACCACCCCTTTACATCAGGAGATCGAACCTAACCACACCCCTGTATGTTGGGGAGTAGTGTCTAATCAGCAGGATGGTAGTGATGAGGATGTCTGTGGCTCTGATCCCGTTAGTTAAATACAGAGACTTTTATAAACATCACAAACAGAAGCTGAGACGAAGTGATGAGAAGAGATTGGCTGCTACAGAAATGTAGTCGTGCTTGTGCCGATATTATTTTTATCTGATATGCCGCCCCTTGAACGAGACCCCACCCTGGCTGGTCATCCCATCCTGCCTGCGTCTGTTCTCACCTGTTCTTTTTCCAGCATGTCAGCTTTACGCAGGATCTTCATGGCATAAACATGACCTGTGTCCTTTTTTTGCACCAGACGTACCTGAGGAACACACACACACACACACACACACACACTTCAACTAGCACCCAGTGGAACTGCACGTTCCAATAAACACATTTTTAAAACACACTTTTTAGTGTACAAACACACACACACAGTCTCCCTTTTATCAATCATTTTAGTAATAAATGTTCACACCATTAAGCCATTACTTTGGCTTCTTTCAGGAATCACAGTGTGCAGTATGTTGTGCGCAGTGTATTTTGTGCTGTACCTCTCCAAATGCCCCTCGTCCGATCACTTTCAGTGATTCAAAGTCATCTAAACCAAGTCTTGTCCTTTTCAAGCGCAAGAACTCTGTCTCCTTCTTGGCGTGCTGAGAGCGTCTCATTCGCTTCTAAACGGACAAAACACACTTCAGCCTCAACGGCACTGCACCTCACACACAGACACACACCTCAGTAAACCACACTAACCCTCAGTGCACTGCACCTCACACACACATATCGTGTTAAACTATAATGAATTTCCTGGTGACACAGTTGTACTTTGTGACTCCATAGAAGAGAGTTATGTATAATCACGCTATCGGTTATCACCCAGATGGGGATGGGTTCCCTTTAGAGTCTGATTCCTCTCGAGGTTTCTTCCTTGTGGAGTCTGAGGGTGTTTTTCATCACCACTGTCACCTCAGGGTTACTCATTAGAGATAAATTCATAAAGTCAGATATTTACAGGGGAAGCCATAGCCTAAAGCTTAGAGAAGCAGCTTTGGGACCAAAAGGTCACTGGTTCGATTCCCTGGACCAGCAAGAACAGCTGAAGTGTCCCTGAGCAGGGCACCAAACCCCCAACTGCTCCCCAGGTGCTGCAGTACAGCTGTCCACTGCTGTGTGTGTCTGTGTGTTCACATGCAGAGAAATTAATGTACATGTGACAAAGTCTTAAAATTCCCCCTTTAGGTTAAAAAAAAAAATCTTTATTTTTCTGTAAAGCTGCTTGTCTATTGTTAAAAGTGGTATCCAAATAAAACTGATTTGATTGCAGCTCAATTAACCTCACTACTAAGGTCTCTAAATTCCCTTCCCGTACCACATGGTGCATAGGGCAGCACTGATCTCCGTTTCTGTAGCCCTCGGCCTCTCGCCTATTACATAGCTAGGGTTACAGTGGGGGCTAGTCCTCTGATAACCGTTTGTTATAACTCTGAGAGTTTGACTCCCCGCTCACATCTGCATCGCAGCGTGCCTTGGCAGATGGCACCATTTTTATTTTTTTTGAGGGTCTTTGGTATGACCCGACCATGAGTAGAACTCGCGATCTCCCAATTGAGAGGCGGACACGCTAACCACTAGGCCAACTCGCAGTGCACCTCAGAACACCTCAGTACATCTCGAGTGCACCTTATTCTCACATTCTAAACACTCTGCAAACAACACACACACCACCCTGCTCACAGATACAGGTTACCTATAATGCACTGCAGAGTTTAAAATGCAAACAGCACTTATAACACAATAAAGAGAGTGATTCAGGACACATCCACACCTCTTCATCAGGAAGGCCTTCTTCATCCATAACTTTCTCCAGTTTTTGCTGCCTGAGTAAAGACATGAAACATGGAAATCAAACAAAACACACATACACAACAAAAAACGGTACTTGATGTCTGATATCAATATATATGTAGTTCAGAGACAGTGATTCAGTGTGAGGGAATCAAATGAACAGTCTGTGAATCAGTGACTGTGAGACTGTGATATGTCTGTAGTTCTGATTTATACTGTGTTTGTAATCCATAATGAGATCAAGAGTCATAATGAGTCTGTGAGTCAGTGTGTGTCTATAACACAAACAAAAGACCCAGAAGATCCTGAAAGGTATGGAACGTGCAGTACACACACACACACACACACACTTCAATTGCCCTGGTCAATGTGGAGAAAGTATATCATGATGTGTGAGTGCGTGTTCTGAATGTTTAGTTCCTGAGTGCTCATTAAAAGTTAATAAGAAGGAAAACCTTAATTTATTATGAACTGGGTGACTGAAGAAAACACTTTCTACTTGTGTGTGTGTGTGTGTCTACCTCATCTCTCTCTCCTCGTGCTGTGTGATCAGTGTGCTGTAGAAGTTCTCCAGAGTCACCTTGGCCATGGTCACTCTCTCCTTAGTGTGATTACTCATTAATGACCCGGAGGCGTGGCCTCGCATTGCCATGTTTATCTAAAACACACAAATGTACATACATTCCCCACCCAGTTTATCACACTGAAGACCATGCATGCACACACACACACACCACCAGCTAGATATAGCTAAAGTGCTATCTACCACATGCATGAGCCCACAGATGTCCACCATTGGCTAGTGTCGCTGTGATTGACAGGGGAGAGAGTATGGCCCAGAAAGCATGGCCCTTTTTGGCCCACTGGACTTCTGGCCATGGATGGCTGTAGCATTCAAACTTGCGATCTCCTGGTAAGTGCGCCATCATGCACACTTTCTGCTGCAGCACCACTGAGATCATTCTGACCAGCTGCATCGCTGTGTGGTTCGAGAGCTGCACAACTGCCAATTGTAAGACCCTGCAGCACACAGCGAATGCACCCAAGTGCCTCACTATCCCCCTCCTGGACATCTACAACGCACGTTACTGCAGTTCATCTGTAGTCTTTGTTAAATAAATCAGGCACTTGTCACTTTACTTTTTTTTCAACATCTGCTCATTACTCATGCGGTAAACGAAACATTATCTGCACATTGTACAAACTCCCAGATCCATTAAGCTGTCTGCACGTGTGCTTTTCTGCAACTGCATTTTATAAACACCACCCACCCACAGAGATATATAAAATTTTTGCACTTTTTATTCTCATTTTGCTTGTGTACTTATATGTTTACACTGAGAGTCTGGGAGAAATGCCATTCCAGTCTTGTCTGTGTGCTGTACATATGACAGAACTGATGATAAAGTTGACTTGAACAAGAAGGTGTATGTTTTTCTGTTGCTGCAGTCAGAAGCCTGTGAATGTGATTGTGGAGCCTGATCTCCACAGCAGAAGAGGCAGAGCGATCAGAGGGCACTGCGGTGTAAATTGTGCTAAAATGTCCGCACCCTGTGCAAAAACACTGCTACACCGTGGATGCAAATTAAAAACAAAACCTTCTGCCATTTCAGGGTTTTTAAACCAGTGATTGTGTGGAGGACAGAACATCGTTTTCACATACCATTAAACATCATATTACATTAACCTCAAGAAATGGATGAGGCATTTACGTTTCTGGGAGCTTAAGGATGTATAAAGTTAGGAATGCAGACCAGTCATTACCGTGTTTAGGTTTTTATATATTAAACTGATATTATTAAATAATCCAAAGCCTCTTTAGAAAATAAGCCTAAAAAAAGTTAACAGATAACATCAGAAAAATAAAAATAAAAATAAGAAAGCTTGGGCTCACTCACACAGTCATTTGCATTGACTGTGAAGGAGAACATTGTGTAGGCATCTCCAGTTTTGAGAAATAGTTCCTGTTTTTAAGAATCACTTATAAAACTAAACACCATCACACACACACACACACACACACACACACCTTCTGTTTTTTTGTAAAGATGAAATAATCCCAAATGCTTTCTCTCTGTGAGCTAACAGAATCACATACATAACAACACACAAACACCCAGACACAAACACACACACCCATGCATACACTGAAGCAAGACAGTCAAATAAGCCCTACTTTGTTTGTGAAGTGCAGGTAGTGATTAGTGGTGTGAGACACAGCTGTGGTTGAGGGCACTAACTTTAGTGCCAAGCGCACTCTGCCTAAAAGCAGTGAAGTCCAGAATGTGTGTGTGTGAGACACTAAATTTAGAGGCAGAAAAGTCAACAATATACTGCATGTGTCTGAGACCTCGTGTGATGTACACAATGTGTGACTCGGGGGACTCGCAGCGGGTGTGGACTTGGGGACTGAGTGACTCTGACTCTCAGTCAGATTGTGTGCTGCAGAGTGAATCAAAGCTCTGAATGAGTCGGGGTGAGTCATGTAGGAGTGAATTGCTGTGCTGAAATCTGCTCTGTGTAGGAAATTATGACGTGAAGGTGCTTTTCACATTAATACAATGTTTACAGTCAGCCAGACCATTAGCATGGTTACTGCAGCAGTGTTTAATTTCCTCCTCCATGCAGCAGTGTTCACCCTGAGCAAAATACACAAACCCTGTGTGTTTAACGAGCATTAACACCTACAGTGTGAAATATGGTATTTGAACCCTTATTTAGGGATTAGTTTTCCACCTGGAGGTGTGTGATGTAATTATTACCCAAGTATCTCTGAGATTTTAGTTTGAATCCATCATGCATTTTTTTTTACAGACTGCGCGCGCACACACACACACACACACATCTAAAAAGAACATGGCACATTTCACCTGAATACAAAGCACAGATTGTAGTAAAACACACACCAGGGTTTCTGACGAACACAGTGAAGCTGCAATAAACTCTTACACTTCTCCATTCACATTTACAATAAAGCATTAACACCTGCACTGGGTAATTAACCAGGATTAATTAAACCTTTACATGGGTCAGTGTAGGTGTTAAAGCATAGAGTTAATTCAGTATTAAACACATCTGGTATGAACTCCTGCACTCCTTGTTTAATTAGCTGCAGTGAAGGAGTGTGTAAAGGGTTAAATCTCACAGTGCTGAACTGAAGTTAAACACTCACTGTGTTCATCAGTGTAAATTAAATACTCACTGTGTGTTACTGTAACTTAAATACTCACTGTGTTCATCAGTGTAAATTAAATACTTACTGTGTGTTACTGTAACTTAAATACTCACTGTGTTCATCAGTGTAAATTAATACTCACTGTGTTACTGTAAATTAAACACTCACTGTGTTCATCAGTGTAAATTAATACTCACTGTGTTACTGTAAATTAAATACTCACTACAAGTTACTCACTGTAATTTACTGTATGTGAAATACTCCAAGATAAACACACACTATGATCCTCTGGAGGTTAAATGCGCACTGCATGTTACTGTAACTTAAATACTCACTGTTATTGTAAGTTACTCACTGTGTTACTGTAAGTTAAATAAATACTCACTGTATGTTATTGTGAATTAAATACTTTGTTATAGACAAACTTACGGTAAATCCTCAACGCGTGTCACCCACTGCAAGTTAAATCAACCCTTACCACATTAAACACACTGCACATTACTGTAAATTAAACACTCACTGTGTTCAGTGTAAATGAAATCAACACTCACGGTGTGTGAGCCCGTCGGTGTGTGTGTGTGTGTGAGTGTGAGTCCCTCGGCGGAGGTGCTGTGGTCGAGTCCCCGGCGGGTTGTGTTCAGGATGATGTGAGTAGAGCGATGACGTGGTCAGTAAAAGTTGGTATAAAGTCTGAGACGGATCCGTTTCACCATTTCTCACAACTTTAAGTCAACTTTCTCGTCACTGAACCGGTTTATTAAATCCGGATTAAACCCAGTTACCTGCGGTGGAGAGTTCGGATCCTTTCTTTAACACTTCCCGCGATGCTTTTGTTCTTCTCTGACGCACACACAGCGCACACACACAGCACACACACAGAGAGGGAGAAGTTCCCGGACCAGTCTCGCCAGGGCTCAGACACGAAACCGCACTGTTGTATGGAATAAAAACTCGTGAAGGTGTTTAATGGAGTCAAAATCAGAATAAAGGAATTCAGTTTCTCCAACACAAGTGACGAGTTTCAGCTGAAATACGAAAAAAGCCCCTCCCTTCTTCTTTAACTCCACACACACACACACACACACACACACTGGTCAAACAATAACGAGAACTCACCCTAACTGGGCACAGAATTAACTAACACACACACACTTGGGTAAGACCCTCACACACTTTCATCATCTCTCAACTGACTGAACTTCCCTCGCTCGGGGGATGATATCTACTGCTCCATTACCCACACACAACACAAGTTTATTTTCCTGAACAGTTCATGCTGATGGGTTTGAGAGAGATCTGTTCTAACCCTCCCTCTCTCTCTCCCGGGGGGGGGTGATGTTTCTGCGCAGACGCTGCGCATGTGTGACGCCCTCGGGTCACCCTCTAGCAGGCCGGAAATGAGCTGAGTCTGAAATAAACGGTCTGTGTGTTAACTCCGCAGACCGTGACTGTCTGAGAGCAGCGGGAAGCGTTGTGTCTGTTGGTGATAAACTTCAGGAGATGCCCTCACACACTGGCTGAGGAGCAACAACCGCTGCGGAGAGCGGGCGGCAGGAAATGCGCATGCGCGTGGGTGCAGATGGTGCGCATGCGCACTGCGAGCTCGGCAGAAGGGGACGGAGTGACAAGTGTCGGCGTGCTGAGAGCGCGAGCGGAGGGGGAAGGTGACTCGCACCGCGGCGGAGAAACAGGATCGTGCGCGCGGGGAGCGGCTGCAGCGCGAGCGCGGGGCTGGGCTGGGCTGGGCTGGGCTGCGCTGCGCTCCGCTCCTTTAACGGCGGGTCAGTGTGGGTCACAGCGCGGGAACGTGAACTGGGCAGCAGCAGCAGCAGCAGCAGGGAAGCCTCCGGTCCGGCTTGGAGTTAGCAGTGGAGGCTAACAGGCTAACAAACATCACAAGAGGGGAAATCAGAACAGTCTCGACAAGGAGACGGGATAAACCAGGGAGTGGAGACGGCGCACTGAGCTTCAGGTCATTCATGTGCTGCTGCCAGGCTGCGCTTCCTTCACTTTCACTGGGGCTCAGATTCACTGGGAGCTTCTGACAGCTAACCAACACACACACACACACACACACACACACACACAACCAGCACACACACACACACACACACACACAAAACCAGCACACACAAAACCAGCACACACACACACAACCAGCACACACAC
>JAODVO010000020.1:664791-680578 GCA_025400055.1 Notarius lentiginosus
CAAATTCTGTAAAGCTGCTTTGCGACAATGTCTTTTGTTAAAAGCGCTATACAAATAAACTTGACTTGACTTGACCTCGCCCCAGCTATCAACTTATGGCCTACTGGAAGCCTCAGGTCAAGAAGACCATTTTTCATGGACCATTCAGAGTCATCTGATGATGAATGTAATGAGGACATTTAATGTCTCTCTCTACACATGTTCACTCACACACACACACACACACACACACACACACACACACACACACACACACTATTAGTAGACTAGAAAAGCACTCAGAGAGCGCAGACCTCTGCCAAGAATCCTTTAAAAAAATCCAGGATCCTGGATGACGCACCATCTAATGGCCAGAGGCGGAAGCGCAGATAGAGGAGAAAAAAAAGCACTTGGAGAGCACTCCTTTAAAAAAAAATCCAGGATCCAGAAGGTGATCTGTATTACTGCCAAAATTTAATGGATTGTTACTGGTGCCCAGTCACACCTCTGGAAAAAATTTCAGAGCAATCCATTCATAACTTTTTCTGTAATGTTGCTAACAAACAAATGCTACCGAAAACAACCTCCTTGGCAGAGGTAATAATACATGATATGCATAATAATACTTGATAATACAGATAATACTTGCATATCAAAACATCAAATGTTTTCCAATGATAAATGTTTTGAATTCGACTTTTAATATTAGAATCAGTTCAGTTGTACTGAATGTTATTTTTCAAATTATAAAATATTTCATATTGTAAGGGGCTTGAATTTGAGTTCAATAAACAGAATATTCTTAATATTTTTGTCTGAATTGGTTGCATGTTTTCATTTGGGAGCTACCTTAACAGCACTGAATACTTGAGTGCTACTGTAAAGATACATTATACGCTGCCATTCATAATTAAATCTAGATCTTCCGAACTTTAACATATCATGGTGAATAAAAAACTTCGATTTTCTGGCAACAAAATTGTGGCTAGTGAAAAGGCTGAATGGCTAGTGACTCGGGGAAGCCACTAGCCACAGTGGCCGGTGAGCAAAAAAGTTAATGTAAAGCCCTGGTGTGTGTGTGTGTGTGTGTGTGTGTGTGTGTGTGTGTGTGTGTGTGTGTGTGTGTGTGTGTGTGTTAAAAAGCCTTGTTAGATTTACAGAAGTGTCAGGAGTCTCACTGTAGCTGTAATGGTATGTAATCACTAAAATTGTACTCCAACTCCATGAGCATGAGGTTCTGGACTCTGATTGGTCAGAAGGTGTTGATTAATTCTCTCTACCAGCAGCTCTGACAGTAGTGCAGGTTTATATTAATGCACTGGTTCTAATATGGAATCATTTCTATAGTAACAGCTTGTTCACAGGGACGTGGCCAGCGGAGACTCCACATCAGTGGAATAAAATTAACATTAACGTTATGGAAGGAGTCTCCAGTGTCAGCATGATGAGGGTAGTTCTGTGTCCAAGGTCAAGCTGTAATTGTTTCACTGATGTTCACTGTAACTTTAAAGGGATAAAAAATACAAAGTGTAATTATTTAATAGATGAAAAAAATCATTGGAAAATTAGAAGTAAAATATTCAGGGATGTACTCTTATAGGAAAATAATCAACCCTGTAAAGGATTGTATGTACTTCGATGTCCATCCCCACTCTGTGCACACATGGCATGTCCGACGCAAATTTCATCACATGTAAAGTCCACGCAGCACTCAGAGTTTGGATGTGTTTGACACGGTGAAAGTGCTCCGTTAACTGGGTTACAGGAACTTCCCTTCACTCAGTGTTTCACTGTAGCACACACACACTGTGTTTATTACTGAGTTAACATTTGAAAAGACATGACTTGTATGTTAATTTCAGGAGTGTGTTGGGGTGGATGTTGTGATGTGTGATGGAGTGTGATGTTTGTTTGGGGTTGTATACATTTCTGGCAGAGGATGATGGATTCTTCAGTACCTTTTCCCAGACCCCCTGTCTGTAAAGACACTGCGGGGGGAGGGAGAGGGGATTATACACAGTGTTATACTAATTATGAATTTAATTTGCAGAGACACTGACATGTAAAACCTGAACAGCGGAAAAGCGGGAGTACTGTACGCATCTACATTTAACACCAGCAACTGTCCATAAGTAATCAAACAGAACAGCTTCTGGATAACAGATTCCCTAAATCAGCTCCTTCAAATAACCAGACATTATAAACCAAATGTTGTTGGCTCATAAACACAGCAGAAACACAGAGGTTGTTTTTATTGCGTGCTTCATTTGCATTTTATGAGTTCTGTCCTGTGAATATGAGGGCTGTAAACTCATTTGCTACTTTAAAAAAAAAAAAACTCCAATTATCTGGAGCAATTGAGCCGCAGAGTGTGAACTGTTATTAACATAAGTATTCATGCTATAAACATATGTAATTAATATTTACTGTTCAAAACATAACTGCTGCAAAACTCTCATTTCTGTCTGTTTTGTTTTTCTTTGTTGTTATTGTTGTTGTTTTTTACAGACGCCGAGGTGGACTGGCAGGACTACAAATATCTCACCACGTTTCCAGCCAATTTTGAAGAAGAGTGAGGTGAAAAGGTCAGAGGCCATGAGTCACTTCATTGGAGATTGATGCTCTAACCCTATTTTGTGGAACTCTTATAATGGGGACATTGCTTTGTGCTTTGTGTCTAGTACAGCATTGACTGCCCTCAGGACATCCATTTCCTGAAACTGTGACTTTCTAATCCTTTGGCTACCTCTCAACTAAGGCCATTTTTTCCTTTTTTAAGTGCTAATCTCTTTTCTTTTTGCTCTCAATCAAACTAAATCCAACCCTTACTCGGAAGAAAATGGCCACCAGAACATTCAGGCTCTCTAAATCCTTTTCCCATGCCATCTCATTCATTTTTCTTGCTCTATTTTTCTTCCCACAACCAACATTAGTGAGGGGGGACTGCTGGCTTATCGAGGGTGATAAAGGATATGTTTGGTTGGCGATCTGCAGCCAGAACCAGCCACCATATGAAACAATCCCTCAGCACATTAACAACACTGTGCACGACCTGCGTCTGAATGAGAACAAGCTGAAGGCCATCTTTTTCAGTTCCATGAGTCGTTTCACCAACCTCACAGATCTCAATCTCACCAAGAATGAGATCTCCTACATCGAGGATGGTGCCTTTGCAGGACAGGCTAACCTTCAAGTGCTACAATTGGGCTACAACAAGCTAACAAACCTTACAGAAGGGATGCTAAGAGGCCTGGGAAGAATGCAGTGCTTGTTTTTGCAACACAACCTCATTGAGGTGATTGCCACCAATGCTTTCTGGGAGAGTCCCAGTCTGAGCAGCCTCGACCTGTCATCCAACAAGCTGGCCAAGCTGGACCAGTCCACCTTCACAGTTCTTGGCCGTCTAATGGTGTGTGAGCTGGCAGGGAATCCTTTTCACTGTGGCTGTGAGCTGTACAGCTTCCTAAACTGGCTAGATGCCTTTAATAATGTCACACACACTTATGACAGGCTGCAATGTGAAACCCCAAAGGAACTTTCTGGATATCCTTTACTAAGTCCAATAGCTAGCCATGTCCGCAATGCCCATTCTATCTTATCATCCATTTGCAAATATGGAGTCATTATTCCTGGGATGACCTCCATGCCTCCAGATTTGGATTCTTCTGGAATAGGCCCAGATATCCCTGACCAGATGGGACCATATCATCAACCCACAATCTCGTCAACTGCAATTCCGTCTTACAGCCCTAGCATCAGGCTGCATTCTGTTTCTCTGTCATCAGCCTCGTTACTGGTTCAGATCCCTCGACCTTACAGTAAGATGTATATCCTGGTACAGTACAACCACAGCTATGTGTCTGATATTATGAACCTAAAGAAAAAGAAAGAGATAGTCACACTTAACACACTGAAACCCCATACAGATTACACTTTCTGTGTAGCCTCAATTCGTAACTCACAGCGATACAACCACACTTGTTTGAATTTTGCCACAAGATCTTCCAGTCCTGATGATCTGCGTGCTGGGCCGTCGACCACCACCCACTACATAATGACCATTCTGGGCTGTCTGTTTGGCATGGTCATCGTGTTGGGTCTGGTGTACTACTGCCTACGCAGGCGGCGGATTCAGGAGGAGAAAGAGAACTCTATAAGTGTAAAGAAAACTATCTTAGAAATGCGGTATGGCCCTGAGGCAGCAGCAGCAGCTGCCAAAGATCCCTCAGTTTTGCAAAAGCTCCAGGAACAAGTTCACCATCAGCACTACCACAGCAAGTTGTCTCAGTCCACTTCCTCTAGCATGGGAATGCTCCACAGTTCTGCCAACACCAGCTCCTCTCGGCTCTCGACACTTCCCCAGGCTGACAAGATGGCCACTGCTTTCTCGGAGGCCATGGCCAGCAGTAAGGGGAACTACATGGATGTACGAGGGGAGGAACGTATAAAAGATGGAGCGATGCCAGTTTCAGAGGATGAGATAAGGAGGGAAGTAAATGGAATAGATGCAGGAGAGGAGGACTCAGATGATGGTGGCCAAGGATCGACATCTGAGATCTCTACCATTGCAAAGGAAGTGGACAAAGTGAACCAGATCATCAACAACTGCATAGACGCACTGAAGCTGGACTCTGGTGTTGCAGCCACTCCAGCAGAAACCTCCTCCTCTCCACCTCCACAGTGTAGCACCTCCTCCTCCAGAGGACTCATCCCACTTTCTCCAACAACAACAAACACATGTCCAATCATGTCTTCTCCTAAAATCCCCCATCTACCCCCTGTGCCTCTAGTCATGCCTCTGTCAGAGAGACCAGGAATCAGTGGAGGTGGCTTTCTATCCCCACCCTACAGAGACCCACCTCCTGTTACAGCAGCAAGGCCTCTACAGCGGCAACTAAGTGCTGATGCAGCTGTTGTTGCTCTCAATGTGAAGAATCGCTGCAGTGTCTCCTCTGGAGTGCCCAGTAAGAACACTCGTGTCTTTAGCCTGGATGTTCCTGAGCCTCGGAGTCCAGATTCCTGCAAGTTTCCAGAAAAAGGCAGTCCTGTTCGGTGTGGGGAGCCCCTCGATAGGCTCCCTCTGGTGGGGGTTCAAGGGGGCAATAATAGCAGGGGAGAAGGTGGCAACGGGGGAGGAGGGGGAGCCGGTGGTGGCAGTGGTGGTTCGGGTGGATGTGGTGGTATAGTTCCAGCTCAACAGCACCTCCTGGAGGTGCACCCAGACTACCACTGCTCAGAGCACCGACACTCCTTCCCCGCTCTCTACTATGAGGGTGCCGCCGACTCCCCTGCCCAGAAAGCTTCTTTCCTAAAGCCCCTCTCTCGCACCAAGAGGGACACTGCCTATTCCCAGCTCTCACCACGGCACCACAACTACTCGGGATACTCGTCCAGCCCTGAGTACTCATCTGAGACCACTCTGAAGATCTGGGAGCGTTTTCGTCCTTATAAAAAGAGCCCTCGTCAGGACGCCTACATAGCAGCTGGACATGCACTTCGGAGGAAAGTGCAGTTTGCCAAGGATGAGGATTTGCATGACATTCTTGACTTTTGGAAAGGGGTGTCTGCACAACAGAAACTGTAAGTCAATTGAGAGGCACTATTGCACATGGCTGCAAAGAAGAGGGAAGTGATTCTGGAGAAAGCTAAGTACTTTGGCCTTCAAGTGCATCCACAGAGACAAGTGTTCAAATGAAGTCTGGATTACACACAGGATCATAAAAGTGTTTAAAAAGAATATATCATCAATTGGTCAAAATTTCACAGGAAATTGAGAACTTAAGAGAGTTCAGATTGACCAAATTTCATTGCTGAAAGTGTTTTATTTGTGTCATCTGCAATCATTCCAATTTAATTTGAAAAAGAAAACATACTCAAGTAAGTGATTTGTGGTATTTGTGTTATCTCGACTAAGTTTAGGGACAACAATAAGGCATGGTTATTTTGTTAATTGTTCTCAGCTTTAATTGAAAAGATAAACAGTAGGTTTGAATTTATCACAGGGCAAATTCAGAAAACCCTGCTCCATCTGTTCACCAGCTCCATTCAGTCTGAGCATGCTCACTGATTTGTGACATCTACATGTTTCTCCCAGTGCACTGGGCTTGCTTTTCGTTGCGCAGGCAGATAATTGCTTATACTTTACATTCAGGAAGCATAACAGCTCATATTGAAGCTGGTATTTATTTATTGATAGATTTATTTATTTGTTTGTTTGTTTGTCTGTCTGTCTGTCCGTCCTCTCTTGTAGCACAGCCAGGTCTAATTTGTTACTTTCATGATTTTGCCTGGGAGATGACTTACTGTTCATTTGTGATTCCGGAACGAATGCTACCAAAATGTAAAAGGACTGTAGGGGATTTGAGTGAACAAAAATTAAATTAAAAAGAGGATTGGGGTGTGACGGTGCTCTGTCAGAAGAGGCATGGGATTTAAGAAACAGCAGCCTTCAATTTGTACAGTTCTACATCGTAACACAAATACTTATGCTAATGCAAATGCTATGTTTTTGTCATTACTCTGACGTGTGTTATTTCCAGTTAGTTCTGTGATGAACGATGCATAAGATGGATGCTTATCTAACGTAGTCTTACTCTTTTAATTGGAACAAGATTGAAAATCTAGTCGTGAATATTGTTTAACTTGATTGTCCAGGTGCAGTAAGTCAAAGAGATTTACGAATATTATCTAAGGTTTTTATATTGATTATAATTATTTCAGTGACCCGGCATGATCGATTATATTTTCTTCTCTTCCTGCATTCCTTCTAATCCAATAGCGACTTACATTATCTCTACTCAGAATTTGATCTTTTTTAAAATCAGGCACTGTTATATGGAATACTGGGAGAACCTTAACCGGTATAATGGGGTAAATGAATTACCCTTTTGGGAGGTAAGGTGTTACAGGTGCATACTTTGTGAAAGTGCTGATATAAACACTGCCACACTCAATATGTGATTCGAATTAATTGTGCATGGTCCAGTGAGGTCAATACCCATAATGCACCCCTGGAGTCTCCAACTGAACCCTAGATGACAGAAATGCCATGGACCAGGAGGTGCTAATGAATTAGATAAGTTAATAAATCAGAGCAGGTTTGAACTCCGTGGCCAGTCAAAATCATACAATAGGCTTCCCAACATGAGCCCAGTTGGCTAATGCAGGAATTAGTAATGCTAGCTCGCTTATTAGTTTAGTTGCGCTGCAAAATAAAAGATGTGTGTATTTCTATACATCTGACAGTGAACTCACTATGGCATCAGGTTTCAGCCTGGTTGATGACTGTATATTGATCCTTTCGACAAGAATGTTCAGGGCTCCTGGCATTCAGGATGGACTGAAATACCTCCACTGCAAGCGACAGCACCGTAAAAAAACAACACAATCAACATCGCAGATGCATACGGATCAATGTGGCGTAATTGAGAATTGACGCAGCCAAAATCAAAACAGTCAGAATTCTGCGGGGCTCCATTTCAAAATTAAATTCATATGAGAGGGTCAAAAGGGTGGGTCAGGTTTTTTTTTTTTACCTTAAACAAGTTTCTGTAATTGGATAGAAGACCTGACTGGAGTTATGTTGCCCCTTGAGTGCGCTCACATCAGAGTTAATAAGATTTAATCCAAGCACTAATGCATACACCGAACAGGAGGCTAATTCAAGCTGTGTAAGATTAAAGGACTGTGTTCATTTTCCTCTTATTGTTAAATATATAAAATGTGCTGGTATGATTAATGCTGCCACAGTGAAATTTTAGATGATTCTAGTTCACTGTAGATTCTGAAGTCAGGTCATTACCCAGAATGCACTTCTGGATGGAGGAAATGAGGCCAGAGAGATAAGAATTGCTCATTGCTTGTAGAAGGACCCTGACACACCAACCCCACCAACCATCGGGGAAAAGGCAGGACGGCACTTGAAAGCTGAGAGTCACCGTGCACAAACATTCAGCGTCTGAGTGAAGATGAAGAACACTCCACACTCCACACCAGAAGGGGGCAGTGTTCTGCATTCATTATCACGGTTTCATAAGAAGGCTGAACCTCTCCCAAACCCATAATACTGCACTAAATACCAGAGCAACGAGCAAAACCCTTAGTGTGATAGTTGAAGTGGCCAGACAAGCAGGACTGATGACCATTTTCACACCACTGTCCATGTGTTTAAGGCTCTGCTCAGAATTGAGGGTGTTTTCACACCTGAGTCTGCACCAGAACTGGTTACCTTCTGATCTGTGGATCCACCGTGCAGGTTCATACATCACTCCTGTGATTTGTAAAATGGTCGGCACAAGATTCATCCGTTTGCTGCTTGTTTGTTTTGTTTTTCATTTCCTTTGTACTTTTTAGAGACATGGTCTGTCATTATGCAGGAGTTCCTGTAAATAAGGAGAAGATTTTCAGCATGAGACGAGACTTTTGACTTTTTCACCACATTCTCAGTACAAGCACTCGCACCGACTGAAACCTGAAGCAAATAAGTCCAGCTGACTGCGTTACTGGATGTGCAGTGCTGAGAGAGGATAGTTTCCACACCATATGTTTTGTTTAAACTGCGTTCACACCCAACTCAAACATCAGGTCGAGAAAAAAAAAAAAAACATGAAACTGACTTTAACCAGTCTTCATGGATGTTTCATTTCCAAAAGCAGCAGATGAACAGAAGTTGGTATATAAATGAGATCTTGTCTGTACTTTCTTGCTTTCCTCCTGTTAGTTCCTCATCTCCTGCAATCGCTCGTCAGGTTGATGCTTTTATCCAAATGACATGAAACCAAACTGAGGTTGAACTCTGAGTCTGGGTTAAAGACGAAACCAGGGCAGTGTGGTGAATCAGGGATTTGACCTCACAACTTTCCCATCATGTAGATCAAAGCCTTAACTACTGCACCACCACTTCCTGTACTGAACAGCCAATCAGAGAGCTGGCTCACTCAGCAGTACGAGTACGCAGAGGGTCGACTCGCGCTGGTTTTACACACTGTTTTTAGACAACGGTTTGGTGTGTCAGGGTGCTTTGCTTTAAATAGTCCATTTACAAAAGTGGTTTTATTACAACATCAGCATAAAACAAACCCAGTGAAAAAGTGGTGCTTTGCTGGTTAAAAGCTAAAGTTCAGACTCTGTATTAATCCAAATCTGATCAAACCCCAAACTTCTTACAACCTAACTTAGTGTAAAGGGTCAGGGTCCTGAACCTTCCTCACACCACTACTGACAAGCTACCGGATGCTAACTGTGACACAAAGTTAATGAACAATCTACTTCATACAGTGGGAACACACACACACACACACACACACACACACACACACACACACACAGACTCAATGCAGATACTTTTGTACAAACCTCATGTCTTATAGATGATGTTTACAGAGACTCGTGGTCTTAAGTGCTTCTTTGGAACGAGGATCTCAGAGAGACGAGAACCAAACACTGACAAAATGCAAACTATTTATTTATTGATTTTTACTGATTTATCCATCTACCTGTTACACTAATTTGATTAATTCTGCATTTGTTCTTTTGCTCTTCTTAATTTAATGATCTGTTTATGAAACACTTCAACAAAATGTCTGTTTTTCCCCATAATGCCCTCCTGATTAAAGGTTAAATATGAGAAATAATGAAATATTAAAATGTTAATGCACAAAACACTGTTGACGATGTCAAATTTATATCAACCAAACCAATATGACAAAAATAATTAGAGACAATCCATAAAGAGACCCACCATCACCTGGGATCAGACGGGGATCAGTGATCTCTGATCTAGAACCATGTGGAGGAGGGTTCCAGCTCCTCCATCTGGGGAGACCCTATAAAAAGCCTCTTTAGGAAGCAAAGAACAGTGTGTGTGTGTGTGTGCGTGTGTGTCCTTTATCACTTCCCCTCTCATAGCTGAATTAGCTTGTAATGTTTAGCATTAGCGAGGGAATGAGGTTGTTATTTGCGTCGCCGTGGGCGTCTCTTTATATTGGACAGTAACGCAGCTGTAACGTTTCCTCTATCAGCTTTAATCTCATCTCAGTGATCATCCGTATCCACTGCAGTGATAGTAATAAACCTGTTTTATTTTATTTCTCTTTCAGTTTATGGTCTCATTTCTCACTCCAAGCAGCTTAGCGTGTGTCTGGACGTCGACCACTCAGCTGCTGTGACATCAAATTAAATCCTGTAAATCTGATCACAGAACATTCTGTTGATGTGGTGCAGCTCATGGAGCGAACAAAACATTTGACTCAAACTGTCAAATGTTATTATTTTTATATTTACAGAATTTTTTTTAAATCTGAATTTATTTGTTTGTTTGTTTGTTTGTTTAATTTTAATGCTTGTACCCACATGTAATATTCTCAGTTGGTCCACAATCTCTAAGCAAAACTATTCAGCATTTACAGACAGATAAGAAGATTCTCTCACACCACAACTGACTTTAATCCTCGCTTTCAGGCTATAAAAACCCAGAAGAGGTCGGAGCATGAAAATAATAAAAATAAAAACTCACCTGGGAAAAAGGGATTTAAACGAGAAGGAACGCAGCGCAGGAAGCGATGAAGGAAGCTCAGGCCGCGTCACACCGCGTCACACCTTTACAACCAAGATGGAGGTGTGGGGTTTTTTAATCTGTTAAAAAAGCTGAAATGAAGGAGCTGTTGAAGTTGTGGTTGTCAATGTTGCGCTGTGAGCTTTATTTCCGAGTCCCATCTGCTCCGTCCTGCTTTTGATTCGATTGGATTTTTATTTCAGGATCGTTTACAGCTGCGAGTCTCACAGAGTTACATTCATCAGAATAAAGAGAATAAATATTACATAATAGTACTGCTGTGAACACACACACACACACACATGCAGGCAGGGAAAGTTGCCAAAAAAGTCTCTATTAGTGCTTTATTAATTATGTATCACTTAATCCACCATCAGACTGTAAATATCTTTATTTTAAAGTGCTTATACTGCAAGGTTTATTCCACAAGCAAATGTTAGCAGATAAAACAACACTTTATATGTGTACTACTCAGAATGCACTGCTCTAGATTCCAGAATGACATCAAGACATTGTATAAACAACAACAACAAGTAAGGCACCGCATCCCAATTTCCTGACCTTTACCCACTGGGTGTTGTATTTCGCTCAATAGATTACCCAGAATGCACCACTGTATGATTCAGCGTAGCTGACAGGTGTCTGTAGGTGATCTACAGTAACGTTACACTGATCTGGTCTTTCTGTCAAGAATGGGCGGGGCCAGGGAGGGGCTTGGAGGGGCTGTAGCTACCCCTAGGATAGTCACCTCAAGAGATTTCTGTGGTTTATTTAAAATTTTTCATTTTTAATGTGTGAATACTACAATTTATACTTTGAAAAATAAATCAATGCATTAATAAAACAAACCAATTATTTTCAAACAGAACTCTAGCACAGGTGAGTGGATTCAGCCAATGGGGCAGCACACGGGAAACTTCTGACCTGACTTTCACATATTGTTAGCCAGAATGCGATTATTTTGGTAACTTAGCATTAGCGATGTCATAATGGATTGGGGTTTTTTTAACTTCATAAAGTCCACATGTGGAGACTCAGTCAATAGAGCTGTTGGTTTGTTATGAACATATCCCATGATAAGTGCATGGGTTTTTTTTTTCCTCTGGTGCCATTTATTACAAATTTAATCTTTTTGGTGTTTGAGGCACAAATTCCGACTCCTTCCAGTTTTCTGCCTGTGATTCTCATTCAGATCACATCAGGCTTGTGGATCAGAACCCTGTAGATTATTTAGTCGAGGTGTTGGTGACTAACAGCACTGTAAAAAATGATTTGTTTTGCATGAGTGTGTGTGATCTCAGACTCTGGGACTGAAATGTGCACAAACCTCTGTTTCTGCTGCTGCTTGTGTGTGTGTGTGTGTGTGTGTGTTTTGGGGGTGTTACAATAGAAATTAGAAGTCCGCTCAGAGAGCTCAGCCCTCCGCCAAGCCCAAATGCCACAACACTTGTAAAAATGAAGCTAAATTCGTTGAGCTGCCATTGGAGTCAGAGTCACTCCTAAATTGAACGGGTTCTTCCGGGGCCCATGATAGAGCTTTCCACCAAGTTTCATGAAAATTGGGCCAGTAGTTTTTGCATAATCCTGATTAAAGTCAGAAACAAACAAACTGACAGCACAACCTCCTTTTCAGTGGAAATGAAACTGCGGTAACCGGAACGTTAACAGGAAACCCTAAATTCTGAGCACCCTCACTGAAAAGTCGAGCAACTCCATCACACCAGCAAAATAAAATCTCCAGAGTCAGCCCTGAGGATTAAAAACAGCATCTGTGTTAAAAGTTTTATTGCTGTATCCTCGTCACTCCAGAGGTTTCCACAGCAACATCTTCAGACTGTCTGAAAAGGGATTTAACACACTTCTCAATTTAACACACTCTATATCCACAGATCTACACCTGATCACGTAACTTTCAGGAGATCTACAGAGTCAGAGTTTTACCCAGAATTCAGTGCTGTAAATGTTAAAATTCTGATCTTTTCATTGTAAAGTAATAACTGGTCTGCCGTCAGAGTAGCAGGAGCATCAGATGATAAATCACCCAGTGACCTTCTGTTCACCTCGAACTGGGCGTGTCCTCAGGTGGTGTTTTAATAGAAACACTGATGCGGTTTGAGCTCTTACACTGACTAACACGTGGTCATCAGTGTGTAGTGAAGGATTGCTCAAGTAATATTTATAAAGGTCCAGCTGCACAAAACGACTTCTTTTTAAAGGTCTAAAGGACAGAGCTCAGACCGAGTGGACCAGTATTTGGTTCTAAGACAGTTTTGTGATGAGGTCGTGTGGTGTTTCACTCTGAGCAGGAAGAGTAAATAAAATGAGAAACCCCTGACCCGTGTCTGATCTAATGTCTCTCGTCTCTGGTCTGATCATCTCCTTCAGCTCCTTGATGAGTGATTGGATAAAAGCACAACACAGGATCTGACACAGAAGCCTAATGTTTAGAAAACTGAAGTACAAGTTGCTGAACGATGGCCAGAGCGTCACAGAGAACGAGTTCTACAGACCTGCTGTTGGATCCTGGTCTGGTTAGAGGCTTCAGTGTCTCTGGATTAACCAGAATGCAGTGCTGCAGCCTCCAGGACAGTGTTAATGTGAATAGCTTCCTGGAATGTCCCACTGATAATGTCTTTCCAGAGAATTCTGTAATATCTCTTCTTTTATATTCATCATTCTGGAACCTTCTACACCAGGTTAAGACCTTCATGTTGCCTGAAATTGGATTTAATGTGTTTTTCTCGTCTGGAAGAGATGAGCACGAGTCGTTTCAGTTCCCTCTCACTGTTTTATACAAGACAGAAAAAAAATAATCCCTCGTGGGGAATCGATCAACTCTGCCCTGCAGCATCAACTGGCCAGTTAGCTGTCTGTGTGTGTATGCGTGTGTGTGTGTGTATGCATGTGTGTGTGTGTGTGTGTGTGTGTGTGTGTGTGTGTGTGTGTATGCATGTGTGTGTGTGTGTGTGTGTGTGTGTGTGTGTGTGTGTGTGTGTGTGTGTGTGTGACTGGCTGTCTGTCTCTCTGTGATGGCCCTGTGATGGACTGGTGACCCATCTGGGGTGTGCTCCGCCTCTCACTCGATGTCAGCTGGGATTGGCCTTCCTCACAACCCACAATAGATAAGCGGTGTAGAAAATGAATGAATGAAATTGTTTCAAAATGGAAAAAAAACAAGCATGGATTGCATATTTAAAAAGTGTTAAATAAAAATGGACATCACCTCTTTAAACACTTCAGTGTGTAAGACTGCAGACAGACGTGTGACTATTTAAATGTTTAAATACTGAATATATAAGCTGAGTTGGTTTGCATTCATATTTAATGTTTGTTTTTGCATTCATATTTAATGTTTGTTTTTGCAGTCATTTCCATTGTTCCATTTTTTAGGAACCTTCCTTATTCTATTTCAATAATAACCAAGAGTATGCAGTTCCTGCACTTATGTTTAACGGCACAGCAGCATGGCTGATAACACTGATAACTAACAACTGCCAAAAAAAATATTTCAACAGTTGGTGAATATAACTGTTGGATTTCATGCAATTGATACAATAGATGATTCCATATATATAATTTTCAAACTTCAACTGTCCAGTTTAGGTGAGCCTGTGACCACTGCAGAGTCACGTTTCTGTTCGTGGCTGACAGAAGTGAAACCCAATGTGGTCTTTTCCTGTTGTAGCCCATCATCTCAAAGATTGACATGTTGTGTGTTCAATGATACTTTTTTTTTTTGCTGACCAGTTATAAAGAGTGGTTATTTGAGTTGCCATAGCCTTCCTGTCAGCTCAACCCAATTTCACCATTCTCCACTGACCTCTCTCCTTAACAAGGCATTTCCATCCACAGAACTAGTGCTTACTAGATGTTGTTGTTGTTGTTGTTTGTTGGTGTTTCTTTTGTTTTCCGCACCATTCTGTGGAAACTTGAGAAAATGTTGAGTGTGAAAATTTCAGGAGATCAGCAGTTTCTGAAATATTGAAACCAGTTCATGTCACACCACCAACCATGCCACCGTGATCCCCCATTCTGGTGTTTGATGTGGCCATTACCTAAAGCTCTTGACCTGTATCTGCATGAGTTTATGCATTGCACTTTTGCCACATGATTGGCTGCTTAGAGAATTGCATTAATGTACAGGTATATCAGATTTATCCACTCGGTAGTAAAGGATGCAGCACAGCCAATGTTACAAAATGTTCTCCCACTAGTAATATGCAAAAGCATTTTTCTATTAAATGAAATGGCTCCTAATATCACAAATCTCTTGATCTTATAAACAGCAGCATGAAATCCTTATTCATAGCTTTGACATCTATGCCTAGAGAGTAATTTGAACTATGTGCTGGACCACAATGGAAATAAGTGTTATACACTTTCTTGTGTTATCTGTATATCTTAATGTACACTATATTTATGTATTTTGTGCATTATTTGACTAAAGAAAATCAATCAACCACTCAAACTCAGTATTCTTGACCATGTATCTTTTAGATCTTTACATACAGGTATGATAGGATACTAAGCCCTTGTTATACAAATGTTGTCTTTTTTGAAAGTATATAGCTCAATGAAATTAAAAATATAAGTGGGAAAACAATGTTTCTCCTTTCTTGATGCAGTATATATGAGTAGATTTTGATTAAAATGGCTTAAAAATTGGCTTTCTATTTCCTGTTCAATTGTATATGGTTATATTGGACTCAAGCATATGATTTTAGCTTGTTTACAATCCTGGAAATCATTTGGGACATACAGATGTGCCACTTTTTGTGTCTGTGCACCTGCTGGTCAAACTGTTTCTAGTTCTTAAAGTATCAACACAAGTATGAGCGTTCATACAAAGTTGAAGTGTTTCTGAATCACACAGGAGATATAAAAGGACCATGAAACCCAGTATATAACTGATTTTTGAGAGATACAACAATGCATTCCCAAAAATGTTATACCTGTTTGTTAAAGCAGAGGTCATTTTAATGACAATAAAATTGTGTAACTGGTAGCTCCAACATACCCTAGTGCTGCTGGTATCATGGTTTAAACACTCAGATGTATATCCAATAGAAAATACATATAATTAGTCAGGGCTCAAAATTCATATATTTTTTTCACCAGCCAGCCAGACTAGTTACCTTTCAAAGTAACTAGCCAAACAGAAAATCAACTAGCCAAAATGTGTTCATGTATGAATTTTACTTCTGTCAAAAATAACACAAAAGAGAGTAGTTACCATTGTTCATGACTAATGTGCAT
>JAODVO010000020.1:846535-860770 GCA_025400055.1 Notarius lentiginosus
GCTGGGATAGGATCCAGCTCGCCTGCGACCCTGTAGAACAGGATAAAGCGGCTAGAGATAATGAGATGAGATGAGATTTTTGTTTGTGTATGTATTTGGTGTGTGTGTGTGTGTGTGTGTGTGTGTGTGTGTGTGTGTGTGTGTGTGTGTGTGAGAGAGAGATCAGTGTGAATTTTAAACCATCGTCAGAGAGGAATCCTTTTCGACATGGCTGAAATATGATCTCTCTTGAATTTCAGAAAAGCAGCACAGTCGCCTTCAAAATCCCTTTCCCTGAAACGTTGTGTATTTTGTCGTGTATTTTGTTGGTTCCCACTTTGTAAACGTGTGAAGAGATATTTTGTGAAAAGAGAGCACAATTTGAATTAAACTAAAAATTGTAAAAGCAAAAATTTCAGACCATCCGGAGTCCACATTTAGACTTCTTTCTTTCTTTCTTTCTTTCTTTCTTTCTTTCTTTCTTTCTTTCTTTCTTTAGTATTTGAAACTAAAATATTTCAGTAAATTTCACACTCTGCATCTCTTCTTTCTCTAATTTGTTTTCGAATAGTCTGAGTTTTATAATCATGTGCTATTATTATACTTATAATAAAATTAACCTGTTGGAATGATTTAAGTGTTAATCATACATTTTCTTCAAAGCTGTAATGAATAGTTTCTGTGGTTTATTAGGAAATGAAACGTTATACTGGACTGACCTGGGGTCCAATAAAATCAGCCGAGCTGCTCGAGATCAGGCGTGGAGGGAGGACGTGATAAACACCGGCATCGTGCGAGCTGAAGGAGTCGCAGTGGACTGGGTCACAGGTACAGCGCATGCGGACGGACGGACGGATGGAGAGTGAGTGATGTGAGTGACGGGTTGATTGACTGAGGCTGTTTATCTCGGTGCTTTAGGTAACGTTTACTGGACGGATCACGGCTCTGATCTCATCGAGGTGTCTCGGTTGAACACTGTTTATCGGGCCGTGATCATCTCTGAAGGACTTGATCAACCTCGAGCCATCGCCGTGCAGCCACTGGAAGGGTGTGTCCTGGTGGTGTCTGTGATGGCATTAACCACTAAGTCGCTTCACAATACACGCACAGTTCTGAGCAGTAAACCTGCAGCCGTGTCCGGTAGAGCTCGACTCCGCAGCACAGAGCTGGTCTTAATCTCCCGCCTAACCACCGGGAATATAAACCTCATCACACCGAGCGTCTGCGCTCATCAACACGCCACCGAGTGCTTACTCACGTAAAGGTGACGCACCAGTACACGTGCACGCTCGCAGGAGATCCCTCACACTGCTCATTTACATTCTGGATAAATCAGGATCAGTGAAGCGTCTCAGTTAAAATAATAACTCATTGTGATTTATGTTTTTTAGACTCCCACAGCTGTGAGTGTGTAAGAGTGAGCCAGTGTTTGTGGAGCACGTGCTTTAACCTAGTTGTGTTTTTCTGCTTCAGCTTCCTGGTTTGGACAGAATCGGGACAGTCCCCGAAAATCAGCAGATCTCGTCTGGATGGATCGGAGCAGACGGTCCTCATCAACTCTGAACTAATCTGGCCAAGCGGCATCGCAATAGACTACCAGGTTTGCTCCTTATTCTGCACACTGTTCCCCTGTGCTGCGTCCAAAATCACGCGTGAACTCTGTCGCGAGTTCGCCATTCTGCAGCGCTGTCCGAATATACAGTGAGAATTATTCCACCCAAAATAGTGCACTCAGAGTATCCCACAATGCACCGTGAGCAGTAGTGTACAACTGATCGTCACTAACCAAGCGATATATCCCATCATGCATCGCGGTTGCGTTGAAAGAAAAGCTGCTTGGTGAGGAGCGTTAAGTATTTCAGAGTGAGTTTAGCAGTAGTCTGTTTTTCCTTCTGACAACGGGCACGAGACAAATGTATGAGTCCGTTTATAACGTTGGGGTGAACGGGCGGAGGGAGAAACACGTTATAAACGGACATTCAGGCGTAATTAAAAATAGTAAGAGAAGAGAAAAAAAGCGAAACTAGAATAAGACATAAAATACATGAATGAAAGTTAGAGTGCAGAGCGAGGAATTAATCGAAAGCCTCAGATTTGATTTAATAAAAGAAGAAAGTGTTCGGCTTTGATTTAAAAGAACTGAAAGCTGCAGGTACTCTGTATTGATGAATGTGTGAAACGCGCTCGGTATGATATGGATTTATCACAAACACACGCACGTATTGATTTATTTTTTTAAAACGCCACCAGCCGGCTGATCCGGCACGTTTTAATTGTGCGACAGTAATGACGTAAATGCCGGCGCGGCGGAGTCGTGTCCCGAAGAGTTTTGACATTTTACCAGTGAGCTCACGATACAGTCCACATATAGAATTCCCTAGATAGTGAGCAGGGAGGAGTGAACGAATGAGTGAGATCAGTCCTGAAGTGAGACAGTCCTTCCAGGTCAAAGGTCACAGTCTTGGTTGTAGAAACAGCAGACAGGATGATGGAGGAGCAGGTGAGGGGCACGCCAGCCGGTTCAGGTCGTGTCTCAGACCCGCAGGTTTCTTCCTGCCGAAGCTGGAGAGCACAAAGGTTTCGGACTCTGCAGAATGAAGCTGTGTTACTCTGAAACCGCTGCGTTTTCAACAGATCGGACCGTCACCTGAATGCTAAGCGAGCTGAAGTTAGTTTTGAAATTGTTTGTTTTTCAGGAAAATAAATTATACTGGTGCGACGCACGTTCACACAGGATCGAGAGAATCAGCCTGGACAGCGGCAAGGAGCGAGAGATTATTCTGAAAGACAACAACGCTGATCTCTTTTCCGTCTCTGTGTACGGCTCGTACCTCTACTGGTCTGACAGGTAATTTATTTCTCCATAAACGAGACACGCTTTTCATACAGCAGCCTGAACACGCACTCGGAATACTTTAAAATGGATATAGAGAAATGAAATGCATTAATATTTAAAAGATAAATATATACATATACACGATAGACATAGAAATTGAAAGGTGCTGTGCTCAGCCTGGACTGTAAGTAATAATTAATTAATAAAGCCATGAAATAAAGTTGTTTTTATGAGTTTCGGCAGACTTCATTTTGGTGAAAGTGAAATCGTATTGTGTCGATAATTATTGCAGAAATCCGTACACAGCTTTTCTCATAACGCTTTGTACTGGTGTTTGGAGTTTGGGATGAAGGCGGTCTTGCACTCAGCGTTCTGTTCACTGCTGTCTCTCAGGTCCCACTCGAACGGCTCGATTCGACGCGGCTCTAAATACGATGCCTCGGACGCCGTGGTGCTGCGGAGCAGTCTGGGAAAAAGCCTGAGAGATGTGAAGGTGTTCAACCGAGAGCGAGAGAAAGGTCACGCGTTTACCCAACATTCTGTACATCTGGAATATTCTACTTCTAACACGGAGTAATTCTGGACACTTCCTGTATGCAGCTGAGCAGAGAGACTCTGTGTGTGACAAACATCAGCCTGAGGCAGTTCGAGAATTATTTATAAAGTCTTATCCAGGGCTCAAGGTCAAACCACCAGCAGAAGATTTAATCCATAATCACTTCCTGCAAAACTGGCAACTCACAGTCAGCTGGAAAAAACAAAACTAAACGCTCAAACAGGAAGGAAACCCGGTCGGTCAGCAAGAAAGCCACCGATGTGAGCAGTGTAAACGAGGGGAGATGTGAGGACGTTAGGAAAGTGGAATTAGAAGAACTGGTGCACGCGGAATTTAAATGATAAAGAAATCATGATAGAAATTCTGACTACGGGGCGAGAAGGAACTAGTAAACGAGAAAACTAGTGTGGGGGGGTGTTCAAAAGCTGGAAATGGAAACGCTGGGTAACTATAGATAGGGAGAGAGATAAACTGGGATGCTGGGAAACTAGGCAGTGAGAAAAGTATGCCTAAAAGACTAGCGTTGTGAAAGCCGGTGAACTCGGGAGGAGTCTCGTCAAGCAGAATGAACTAAGAGTCCTGGGACAAGGAGAGCTAGAAATCCATAACCAGAGAAATTAGAAAGCAGAAGAAGCAGAAAATAAAAAAAATAGCTGGAGAGCTATAACTGTACGGAAGCTGGAGTGAGCAAGAAGGACTCAGGAGTAACGATACCTAGGGAGGTGGGAAACGAGCGATGGAGTTCAGACGAGCAGTAAGTAGCAGGACTAAGAGGTGAGGAGTCGAAAAATCCTCGAGCTACGAAACTTATAAACAAAACAGAGTCCAGGAAGATCTTCAGGAGAAATCACAAGAACTAGGGTGGTTTAAAAAAAACCCACTAGTGAGCTAGGGTTAGTGAAAAATAGGGAGCGAGGAAGCCTGAGACGAGTGAGCTGTGGGACTCCAAAAGGGAGAATTGAGGAGGTCGGAAACTAGAACTGGGAAACCGGATATAAAAAGAAGGACCTGAGAGAGAAACGGGAAACGACGAGCACCCTGAGGGCACTGGAGGGAACTCCAACTAGGGAGCGAGAACAGACTAGTACTACTAGGGGAACTATATCAGAGACGGTGTGTGTGTGTGTGTGTGTGTGTGTGTGTGTGTGTGTGTACAGGATGTTAAGAACAGTGCTTTTCTTTAAGAGCGACCGCAACAGCCCTCATTTATCAAGCGTAAGAAACGAGTGTTAAAAATAATTGACACTGTGCTCAAGTGGGACTTCACAGGGTGTACAGTAGTGAGGACACACACACACACACACACGGGGTGATTAATGATTACACTCACGCTCGTTTTCTTCTCCTGAGCAGGTAAAACCCTGATGATGTAATGTGCGGTTAATCATCTCGTTGAGATTCGCTGCGTTTGATCAGGAAATGAAAATCCACTCAGAGGAAAAAGCTGAGATTTGTTTCCATCAGAGACTCAGAACGAGCCACAGAGAAGATTTTCTGCTGGACTGAGAAGTAATCGTGACTGCATTTCAGTGTGGCATGAGTGCGACATAGTGATGAAAGTGAAACGCAGCGTGACAGGAAGTTATATCCACTTCTCCCACTATGGAGGGGTTCAGTTCAATTTAAAAAAAAAAAATCAAAGCCAGCTTTTCACTGAAGAGGTAAAGTGATGGACGAGGAATTAGCTATTTGTGTATTGCATTTCACGTTTCTCCGCCGGTGTGATTGCTTTTCTGTCTGACACGGAACCGTCTCCATCGTAAACAGCTCAGGATTAATCGTACGGTGGTCCAGTTAGACGTCTGATTCTTTTTACAGTCCAACAGAATGCATTTATTACTGTGTTCACTGTACGTGTGTGTGTGTGTGTGTGTGCTCTTACAGGTACGAATGAGTGTGGCCGTAGTAACGGAGGCTGTGAGCAGCTGTGTTTTTACCTGGGGAGGAACAGGAAGTCGTGTTCCTGCGCTCAGGGCTACTTGGCGCCGGACGGCGTGTCGTGTCGTGTGTATGACGCTTACCTGCTGTACTCTGAGAGGACGGTGTTGAGAAGGGTTCTCCTCTCAGACCTGGGAAATCAAACACACCACACAGCCCTGCCATCATACCAGCACGCCGAGTATTTCAAAGACATCATGGCTCTGGCCTTCCATTACCGGCAGCCCAGAAACCGCATCTTCATCAGCGACGCCCATTACGGCAACATCCAAGTGATGAATGACGACTGGACGGGACGCCGCGTGCTCGCTGAGAGTGAGTCACATCACTGAGCACTTAAACCACACGTCCTCTTTCCTCACGCTCAGCGTGATTGTGTTCAGTCAGGTTTCCTGAAGAAATGTTAAAGCTGTGAAGAGGCAGAGGAGCGCGAGCAGGTTCTCCAGCACCATTAATGATCACCTTTTTCTGTTCTTGTAACTGTATGAGCAACACACACACACACACACACACCTGCTAACTTCTCACGGCAGTATTGTGCATCACAGTGCATCGCCAGCTGACAGATCATCCCCAGAGTCACTGAACACAATCACAGATATTTCACTGCAGTCCTATTTCAGGATAGCGGCGGACGATATGACAAAAATATCCTATCCCGGTTCTCAGAGGCATTTCTCCCAGACACGATGTGTGTTATGATATGGAGGTTTGCACACAAAATCCCAGTAACGCCGTCGTGTCTCATTATTAGTTCCTCTGTCCACGAGGCCGATGGTCTGTTGCCGCGGCGTGGCGTCCGTCGTCCACAGTTAACTCGTATCTCCTCCGTCAGTTCTCCACGGGTTTCCGTTCCCATTGTTGCGATGAGAGAACTCATCACTCCGCACAAAACTCGGTTGGTGTTTTGGCAGATTTTTTGCTTTTGAGTTCCTAATTCGGCCAAATTAACGGATTTTCCAGGCGTTTCACCGGAACTGGATCTCCGCTCTCATTTCTCACCCCATTCCAGTTCTGATCGATGTTTTGGGTCGATCTTCCCTTGAGGAGCAAAACTTGGCCATTTGTTTGTCGATTTTCTTGAAGTAAACAATTTGTTTATTTTCAGTGAACTCGTATCTCCTCGCTCGGTTCTCGATGGGTTTCGGTTCTGATTGTTTTGTGTGAAAGAACTCGGCCTTCCGCACAACACTTGTTCATTGTATCGTCAAATTTTTGCTAACGAACTGCTAATTAGGTCGACTTAACGAGTTTTGGGACTTCCCATTAGAACTGTATCTCCTCTCTCATTTCTCACCCGAGTTCAGTTCTGATGGATGTTTTGGGTCGATCTTCCCTCAGGGAACAAAATGTAGTCCTTTGTTGATGTTCGTGTTGTAAACAGTTAGCGGTGGAGGCCGGTCCTCTCTCTCTCTCTCTCTCTCTCTCTCTCTCTCATCCTCACATTTCAGTCCTGGTTGATGTTTTGGTCGTCGTGGTTGTTTTGACGGCAGGCCAGATGAGATACTACGTCTGGTTTGTTTATTACCGTTATGATTTTGTGTTGTGACTCCCTTACTGATGGACTGTAATCTCTCCTGCTCTGGAAGGTGCTGTATTTGGGAAAAGAGCTGGAAAATCCGTTCGGAATCTCTCACTATGACGGTTATGTTTTCTGGATGGATTATGTGAACGCCTCGATTTTCCGGATGCATGTTCCCTCTGGTGACGTCTCACGGTTGAGGCAGGAAACGCCACCGCTGTTTGGACTGCAGGTTTACGATCCACAGAAACAGAAAGGTATGAAATACTTCATGAAATTAATGAGAGTGTAATTAATTTACTTGCAGAATAAAGTGCAGAATTCTTCAGTAAGTTCTACTTCCTCGATCTCTCTCTGTGTGTGCAGTTCGTAAGAACACACTGAGCACACACTGTACTCCACTTTTATTAGTCAGTGTTAATGAAGTCTGTTTGAAGAAATGAACCTTACAGTAATAAAACTGATGGTGCAGAAACCTGAGCGCACAACCAGGAAGTGATTTTACATCAGTTTCTCAGCGTGAACTCAAATTAACAAGGAAGTCATCCTGTGTGTGTGTGTGTGTGTGTGTGTGTGTGTGTGTGTGGTGCCCTAATTGGAACGTCTTATCCATTTTTGTGATGGTTCAGGTCTGAAGCCTCGTGCACCTCCATGGAAGCAGAAGTTCTGGAGTGTGTGCTTCCTGAGTCTGAGTCTGTGATGCTCATTAACCTTAACATTTCCTCTGCCGAGCACTTCCTCTTCCTCTGTGCTCTTTATTTATTCTCACACGAATAGCTCTTCAGCTCGAGGCTTCATTTAGGGGAAAATGCAGCAAAAGCATTTATTTGATCGTTTATGCTGAGGTGATTTGTGAAGGAATTAAACACACACTCAACTTTTAGAGTGAGTCAGTGTGTGTTAGTGTGTGTTGGAGTGAGTCAGTGTGTGTTAGTGTGTGTTGGAGTGAGTCAGTGTGTGTTAGTGTGTGTTGGAGTGAGTCGGAGTGAGTCAGTGTGTGTTGGAGTGAGTCAGTGTGTATCGGAGTGTGTGTGTGTGTGTGTGTGTGTGTGTGTGAAGGAGAGAGAGAGAGAGAGCGAGAGAGAGAGTGGTCACTCAGTGTGACAGCTCAGGCACAGTGTTGGGTGCAGCTGCTCCTCTCAGTGCTCCTGACCTTCAGACGGAGCGATGTGGAGAACAGTAACTGTGTGTCAGTGCTGAGAAGAACCTCACAGTGAGAACCTGACAGCACTGACCTCATCACCTTCCCTCTGCTCTCTCCCGTTCTCTCTCACGAGTAAAGTTCATTTTATCATCGGTGATTTATACAGAGGTTTCATGATCAAAGGCAGCTGTGGAGTTTTAACGAGTTTAACTGAAGTCTGTCAGTAGCACACAGTAAATATCCTCCATGAACACACGGAGGTGAGAAGAGCTCACATCAAACCACATGCTCTCCTCCAATACGCTCTCTCATTCACTTTATTTGACTACCAACCAATCAGAGCAAGCCTCAGGGCACAACCTGCTGTGATTGGTTATTTAAAGTAGAAGAGGTGGAGCTTAACACATTGTAAACTGTGTTCTGGGTGGATTTCTGGTGGATGTCTCACTCTGAAATCATGAGCTGGAAGGAGATGGAGCTCCTGAGGAACGAGTTTTAATGGAGCACTAATCACAACGTCTCCGCCACTTTTCTTCTTCTGGTTCATGGTGGAATTGCAGAGGGTTTCTGAGAGACTGTGATGGAAATGTTAACCTTAAATTAAGTTAAACTTGAAGAATATATATATATATGTGTGTGTGTGTGTGTGTGTGTGTGTGTGTGTGTGTGGGTTTCCTCCAGTTTCACCCACAGTTCAAAGACGTGCAGGTTTGGTACAATGGGGCCGCTGTAATTGGCACAAGCTGTCGTGGTTTCCCAGCCATAATGTATGTAATATATATCTTGCTATGGCAAAGCTAATAAATCATGCTTTGTTTTAGGCCAGTGGGGTCCGTGACGTGTCGCCAGGGGCCCGAGGCTTTTATTAATTCATTACAGTTGTCGAAATCACAAGCTACATTATTAAAGTTATTATATTTCGGGGTCCAAGCATCAAGTCAGCTCAGATGGACTGTGTCTACCATTGTTGAAAAATCCATACTGAGGACGTTCTAAGAACCTTATTTTAAAGTTTAAGGGGTCCTTGGCTACATAAAGCTCAAGCAGCACTGCTCAAAACCACTTCCATTTCACCCTGGGAAAAAAAAAAGAAAGAAAAAAAAGAATCAGGTTTAGAAACTATGGGCTGAGAAATGAAAGTGTTTTCCTTTGCTGTTAAATGTAATATACTGTAACATAAAAGGAAGAGAAATGGAAAAAAAAAACCCTGAGACGCGCCTCTGCTTTAGATAAACTCTGCCCCCATGCGTATAACTCACAAAGCTTCTGAATAGAGCTTCAGTCTGTCCGTCTGAGTTCTGAATACTGATGTGTGTAATTTCAGTGCGAAATCCTCGCTGAGTCCTGAATACACATCGCTCACCAGGACAGCGTGCGCTTGTAAGAAAATAATTCAGAAGAATGACAGCCTTTGTTGTGGTGTTTCGTCCTGGTATTGAAATGTCTGATATAATCAGATGTTTGGTTGGGGAGAGCAGTAACTGTCCTCATACGCTACGGTCTTCTGTTTGGGTGGCTTTTCTGGGATGCGTCGTGTCGTTAGAGCTCAAGCTTCACAATTCATTACACACTAACAGGCGACCCAAGCTGCCCGGGGCGAGAGAGGAAATGATGAACAGAGTAACGGGATGTGGAAATACCCCAATAGCAGCACTTTTTATCACTCGGGGTGATCTGTGCGCATCCTCACCGTCTCCTCTGCTTTGAGTTGTTTCGAGGAAAGCGTGAGACTGAATCTGATAAAAGAATGTGAATATTGATATGCAGGTAGAGAATGGAGTTGTGATATTACAGAACCATGTGCTGCGACGGGATTAATGAAACGCTGGGGCTAATCAGAGTCAAATGGGAGGAGAACATTAAAATACTTGCTTGAGGTTAAAAGTGGATGAGTAACGGCTGCTGGCGGTAATTTTCCAGGCAGCAGCAAGATACGTAAAACGATGTGTTTACATGCATCGGAGAGAAAACAGTGTCATAAACACAGGATACTAACTGGAGCTTTATAAATAATGAAGGGCTGAAGAAGTAGGCTAATACACTCTCTCTCTCTCTCTCTGTGTGTGTGTGTGTGTGTGTGTAGGTAATAACGCGTGTGTGCTGCAGCGCGGTGGTTGTGGGGTATCTGCTCTGTGTCTTGCTGTACCGGGTGGCCGTGTGTGTGCGTGTGCAGAAAACCAACATCTCCTGAAAGACAACCTCACCTGCTCAGGTACATTACAGATTTGATTAACATGTTGCGTGTAATCTGCTTTAGACATGATTTCTGTTCATTTTAATTAAGTTTGTGGAATTTGTGGTTCTAGTTCAGCTCCTGAAATTCTAGTAAAGCTTTTGGAATTTTAGTAAATAGCATTTTGCACGTCTGTAAAGCCCCTGGAATACTAACAAAGCTTTCGGAGTTTTAGCAAATCTCGAGAATTTTTGTACAGCTGTGTAAACAAGTTTGTTATTAATATGAACGTATTGCTGTCTGTGTGTGTTTTATTATGAGTTATTAATTAATTCATGTTCACGGGGCTGGTGAAGCAACACCCAGGCCTTCAGTTCCTCTCTATGGCCTTGTTGACCAGTTACTATGGAAACAGGAGGTGCAGTTGTGGTGTTTCAGAAGTTGTTATCTGAAACACTTTCACTCATCTGAGAGGAAGGGAGACAGCTTGTCTATGAGCTACGTGATCTCGGTGCTTAAACACTAATGTTGATGGGCTGCAGGGGAAAAGCTGGAGAATGCTCGAACATCAGGATGGTGGAGCATGGAGCGCCAGTGAAATCTCACTCTTTCCCGCTAGTTCTGGGATTGCTTACATTCCGGAATCCAAAACCCCTTCCATTACTTGTTCAGGGTTAATGTGAACATAGCCAAGTGAATCTGTGTGTGTGTGTGTGTGTGTGTGTGTTGCCTCTGCCACCTGATCAATTATAAATAGATTGTCTTCAGATCAGATAGGCAAAACTGAAGATGTGTATTTCAGAACAGAAGGCACGTTCCTCCAAACCCGTAGGTGTGGTGTATACGGCGCGTCCTCTTGAGTGTGCTGCTGCCAGGTGGAAATGAGAGATGACTGAATCAGAGAAGAAAAAAAGCACTCAACCGTACCTTACCGTGTATAAACACTTTACTGATGACTGTATTTTATACAAAAAGGACTGAGAGAAGACCGTGCACCTTTAAAAATCACTTTAAGACGCATCAGTAAGGTATAAAATCAGATGTTAAGGCTACTGTGGTACCTTTGGGGATGTGGGGGTACGCTTACAGGGTTTGCACCTTTGGGATCACAAGTGTAAGTAAACGGTACGTTTTGTCACACAGAGTGTGCTTTAATTGAAATCGACGCTGCTGAAAGTCTCAACAGGTGGGAGGAGGGAAGCTTTGATTCGCTGTGTGCACTTTACCAGCAGAGGAACGGGGAACAGAAGGTTAATCAAAAACAGATGAGAGCTCAGAATACCGGACTGCGTCTGGCTTTCGTATCAGTGCTCACATCGTGCGCCATTCGCTGCCAGCGAAGGCCGAGCTTTCTGCCACGGCCTCGTGCCTCATGAGAATTCTTACATTTCTGGTTTCTGTATTGAACAGTGTGAATAAAAGTAAAGTGCGTTACAACTTTTCAACACGGTTTTATGAAAGTGCACACCAAAATGATGTTCAGCTCTTTTACCACCACAGTGCACAGGACAGTATACAGCATTTAGATCATCCACAGTAAGGTGCAGACCTCAGTCACCGCCAGGACACGTTTATGCCGTTATTTATTTATGTGTATGATGAAAATAAATGTGCTTATGTTCTTTGCAAGTTTGACCTTTTCATTACATTTCTATGATAAAGTGAAACAAACAAAAAGACAAGGTCAGTCTGCCGGGGGGTCGGCTGCCGCTGATAAACCCTACTCACAATCGGTAGTGTTTAAAAAAAAAAGTGCAGTGGATCAACATTTTCACTATAATCTGTAGTGTGTGTGTGTGTGTGTGTGTGTGTGTGTGTTCTCTCAGCCTCAGCAGTGTTATCAGACAGGAAGCAGTGCGGCCCTGATGAGTTTCGGTGCAGAAATCAGCGCTGTATTCAGCTCATGTGGCGCTGTGATGGTGATGATGACTGTTCAGATGGAAGTGATGAAGAAACACAGCTCTGCTGTACGTTACCACACACACACACACACACACACACACACACGCACGCACACGCAGGTTCTGATTGTGAAGAGGTTATTGTTCACGTTAATGAAGGCATGTTCCTCCTCAGCGAATCGCAGCTGCCCTCTGGATCAGTTTAAATGCCAGAACAGTCGCTGCATCCCTAAAAAGTGGCTCTGTGACGGAGCTGACGACTGCGGCAACAACGACGACGAGTCCGAGCTCACCTGCTCAGGTGAGTCACCATGTCGAACACATCCCTTTAAATTAAAAGTCATCAAATTCTCATGTGAAGGAAGTGCAGGAAACCTTTTTAGTTTGTCTTTTTACTCTTTGTGACTCTTTCGCACTGAAACGCACTGACGGAATGCTGGAGAATCTCATTTCACTCTGACGGGTGATGATGTCATGATGACTCTTACAGCAGCCGGCCAATCAGTAGCCTCTTCTCACTCTCATTACAATACTCACTCATTACAGCCCTAACACACACACACACACACACACACAATGTCTTTCTTTCTTGCTTTCTGTTCTTTTTTAAATTTTTTCTCTTTCTATTAATTCCTTTGTTTCTTTCCTTCATTCATGTTCGTTCTTGGTTTTTGCTTTCATTCATTTATTTTGTTCATTTCATGGTTCTTTTTCTCTCTCTCTCTTTCTTTCTTTCACTACTTTATTTTCCTTCTCTCTGTCGTGTTCTTTTGCTCTTTCCTCCTCCAGCAGTATTTCCTTCATGAAGTGCACAGCTGGTAATAAACTGGTGTTTATAAATATACGGCACAAAAACAACTTTTTCATTCCCTCTATATCCACCCCCCTGTGCAGCTCGACTCCAGAGCCTCGTCCTAAATGGAGATCTTCTGCCTCTGAGAGACTCAGAGAGAGAGAGAGAGAGAGAGAGAGAGAGATGTTCCTCACTGACAATTCAGTATAATTTCCCTGTTGGTGCAGAGTCCTGTGTGTAAAATAGCTTTGTGCTTGCCAGTGTAATTCATCACACACACAACCGGGACACAAAATTGGTTTCACATCAGTGTGTGTGTGTGTGTGTGTGTGTGTGTGTGTGTGTGTGTGTATTTTCACTCTTTTTATTTTCACTTTATTTTACGATCATCACTCTATCACTGAATTCTGAGAGAGAGAGAGAGAGAGAGAGAGAGAGAGAGAGAGAGAGAGAGAGTGTGTCTCTGACTCTCACTCTGTTAACAACCTAGATCACTCTTTTTGGGAACTGAATTTTATGGTCATTTACAAGACCGATATTCAGTACAGACATGAACTCCCTCAATATCCTCCATCACAGAAAATCTAAATGACCCAGATAGTGAATAGGGAGTGTGGTTTGGGACGCACCCGTAGTGAACAGACGATGGCGTGTGTTGGTCTTGGTGGAGCGTGTGACGGTGTGTACACGCGGATTGTGGAAGATTAAATTGTAAACGTCTGTAGGTCAGAACCGAAGCTGCTGGATCTCGGCTGTTTTCTATTTAATATTCCATAGTGCTTGTGGTTCTGTGGTGTTGGGAGCAGGGAGCATTTCAGAGAGAAAGAGAGAGAGAGAGAGAGACAGACAGAGAGAGGGAGACAGATGGACAGCACTGGGAGATAAGAAGCATCACATCCATTTCCTTTCGCTGTAATATCTAAATGTGTATAAAGCTGTAATCCTCAGGATCAATATCACAGTCACTCCGCTGCGGCTATTCTGCTTCGTGGCTTTGCGGCTTTGGATTCATTTCCCTCGGCTGAGTGTCACTGAACACACGATAGAAGGTTTCAGACAAATGTCAGCATCTAACCCATAGGTGTTAATCGATTTAATTTAGATAGTCTAGACACACCTCTCCTTTTGGGACAATAAAATATTCCACTCTAATCTTATCTGAGGAATAAAAGCTGAAAGGAAAGGTCGGTGTAATCCATTAGTCAGAGAGAACATACTTTGAATCAGGAACCCACATTTAAGTCTCACTAACTTTCTAACTCTGGAACAGACACTTACAGAGAAAGGGGAGATAGATATATATATACATTTTTGGTGGCACGGTGGTGTAGTGGTTAGTGCTGTCGCCTCACAGCAAGAAGGTCCGGGTTCGAGCCCCGTGGCCGGCGAGGGC
>JAODVO010000020.1:918506-929137 GCA_025400055.1 Notarius lentiginosus
AAAGGGAAACATTTAAATGTCTTGGAATGGCCTAATCAAAGCCCAGACCTCAATCCAATTGAGAATCTGTGGCATAAGTTTAAGATTGCTGTACACCAACGCAACCCATCTAACTTGAAGGAGTAGGAGCAGTTTTGCCTTGAGGACTGGGCAAAAATCCCAGTGGCTAGATGTGCTAAACTAATAGAGATATACCCCAAGAGACTCGCAGCTGTAATTGTAGCAAAAGGCAGCTCTGTAAAGTATTGACTTTGGGAGGGGAATATTTATGCACACTCCAGATTTCTGTTTTTTCATCTAAATTATTATTTGTGTCACCATAAAACAACAATTTTCATCTTTAAAGTGGTCGGCATGTTGTGTAAAGCAAATGGTGCTAACCCTCCAAAAATCCATTTTAATTTCAGCTTGTAACGCGGCAAAACAGGACAAACACCAAGGGGGATGAATACTTTTGCAAGACACTGTACATGCTGACTAGCTAAACATTAAGTTGAGTCATTAACTAGCATAAATCCATATTCTACAGTTGCTGAGCAATAGCAACAGCTAGTTTTTCATTGTTTCGCTCTCCCATGTCAAATGTAGAAATTTAGTTCAATTACAACATACGACTATATATTTATATTGGCTCCCAATCCTCATCTTAAACTAACATACAGTACTTTGCTTGAGCTGATAAAGTAACGAAATGGCTTTTAAGATGACAGCAGGAATCTCCCATTGGGATACGGCAATGAAAAATGTACTATAGCGTCCTGAAAGGTTGAGTTTGTGGTGACCTCTCATAGGTCATATAAAAGACCTCAACTTACCGTTAAAATGGGTCACTTGAACATTGTTATGAAAACCCAAAATATCTCTCCCCCCCCCTCTCTCACCCTCCTTGAAGGTTGTTGTTCATGAAGACTATGACATGCCCATATATGACCTTAAAGTCATGGCTTCTCTGGTCTGTGATCTGCATACACACACCTCTTTAACCCATTTTCAAACTCTGGCATTCATTTTTTTTTCAGAATGTTTTTAGAAGGTTAACACTGAGAACTTTTACGCCAAGGTCTGGTAGTAAATGCTTTAAAACTTAAAGAAGCTGTGGTGTTGGAACAATTACAGTCTGTCTCGGGAGACTCCGGTGACCTAGCTAAACTCATAACACGGAGGGGAAACGGAGGTTCATTTGAATTTCTTGTTTTAAAACCTCTGGAGAATAGTGCGGAGGTCAGGAGACGGGAAACTGTAGATGACAGAATAGAAAACAGTGCAGTGAAGGAAAAATGTGAAATGTTGAATGTGTGGTGTGTTTCTATGTCGATGAACAGGTGCTATTTTTTTCCTTCTCACATCATTTCTGCTTCTAGGCAAAATTACTGATTTAACACAAGTGTTCATCATGGCGGTGATTAATATAAACAAGTCTGATTGGAACAGAGCTCCAGATGTTTCATGTTAATTACTGAAAGCATGTAGAAAACACATGCTGGAGACATAACATAGGATTGTTGTTCTTTTACTAAATATGTGAAGAAGTGCATGTAGTTTCAAGTAGAACCCTTTTTGGAAACAAAGACCCCTTAATTATCCACTAAACCCTTGAGGAACCCTTATTTTTTTCTAAAAGTGTGTGTATTAACTGAGTAAACTTGTGGGACAAACTCTAAACTATTTATTATTTTCTTCCTAATATCTAGAACCCATCAGGAGTTTAACACTTAGCAATGTCAGTACTTGGTACACTCTTCTAAAATGGTTCTTCAAGGGTTCTTAGCCTCATAAAACGGTTCTACTGTTCGGAACGCTTTCAAATTGGGTGTAGGGTGTTTAACCCCATGGATGTAGGGTTAAGGGTTCAAGGGGCACAAACAGAGAACCTTGAAGGGTACTACATTTTCTCGGTGTGTTTGCTAAATTGAGAACAGAAATACTTTTGTAAAGTTATTCATTGTTTCGTTTGTCTTTTATTATTATAACTTGCAATTATCTGAGTAAATTGTTTTAATTATGTTTTTTTGTTGTTTCTACTTTTACCAAAATGTCAACTTCAATTTACTATACATGTAAAAAACTAAAACTGTAGAGATTTATATTCTTCATTATAAATGTGGATTGAAGGAGGAGATGACATCATGGCATTGTTTCCGTGTTGTCAGTAAAGGCACTGAAAACCTGAGTTCGGAGCAGCCTTTAAACATGGCCGCTCCAGACGACAACTCCACAGCTTCACAGCGCCCCTCATCTCTGGAATACTAGGAAGTGCACTTGTTTCCCATTTCCCCATAATTACTTCCCTGTACAAGCCCAGCATCCACAAACACTCACCGCAAAGTATTGTTCTGTGTCTCCGTGCCTGATCATACTGAGCCTTCTGGCTTTCTGCCTGACTACCAGTGATTTGACTTTGGTTACGTTTATTTCCAACTTTGTTTACTCGCCTTCCCTTTGACATTCTGTTCGCAAATTGACCAACTCTTGCCCGTCCCGACTATGACTTCTGAGTGCTGTTTTGGATTTGGTTACCAGTTTGCGATGCACCCGCGCTCCCCTGCGCTTGCATCTGTAAGTGCCTGTACCCTGACATGATACTTCACCAGCAGTGGATGCAGCAGAGGAAGTGAAGCAGACTGCTCTCAATGCTCAGGAGCATCTATTAGGAGAACATCAGCAAATGATAAGCAAACTTAACACCAGAATGTCTCAACTAACAGCTGTTGTTTCGCAGGCCGTCCTGACACACCCCTCGTCCTCCGCTGGTGCAGCCCTGATGGTTTTGCAACCCAAGAAGTATTCTGGGGAAGTTTCAGACTGTAAAGGATTTCTTTTTCAATGCTCATTATATTTCATGACCCTCATGGGAGCTACAGAGGAGTAGAAGATTGCCCAATTCTTCAGTATCCTCACAGGCAAGGCTTTCCAGTGGGCTAGTGCTGTTTGGGAGCGTGGGGGAGAACACATCACCTCCTATGACCAATTTATCGAACTGTTCAAACGAGCTTTCGATAATCAGCCAGAGGGTGTCGAAGTTGACCAGAGCCTGCTAACCATCAGGCAGAGAGATAGGAGAATGGCTGATTATGCGCTAGAATTTTGCATGCTAGCAGCTGGAAGTGGTTGGAATCAGCCTGCCCTCAAGGCCACCTTTTGCCAGGGTCTGCGTCCTGAAGTGCTCACTGAACTAGCATGCTGTGATGAACAACTCACTCTCTACTCCCTCATCAATCTGGCCATCCACCTAGACCATCTTCTTAGAAACCAGCCCTCGTTACAGTCACCTCCAGCCCTTCCTTGTACTCCAGCATCCCCAACTCCGATGGAGGTCTCCCATGTTTGCTTACAATGCTCAGAGAAGGGTAGGAGGCCTCGTGAGGGGCTATCTTTCTACTGAGGTGAGTCTGGCCATCTGATAGCCAAGTGTCCCGTTTGCCACCAAACCCTAAAAAGGAGGGTTTCACTCATCACGAAACCTGTCTGTCCAGCCTGGTGAGTCATGAAATTGTTCACACACCACATTCTCTCAAGATGTCAGTGCTGTTAAAGCTACCAGACTCTACCCACGTTCTCTCTGCCTTCATAGATTCAGGGGCAGAGGGGAACTTAATCAGTATTGAGATCGTCCAGAAGTACAACCTGCCCATGGAAGAACTCCATCGATCAGTGACCCTTAAGGCCATCGATGGGAGCCCCATCGGTGACGGGCTTGTTACAACACTCATGTCACCCCTTGAAATCCAGGTCGGGGCACTTCATGTAGAACACATCACCTTGTTGGTCACTCACACAGCTCAGCATGTGCTTCTCTTGGGGTTCACATGGCTCCAGCTTCACAATCCCCTAATATCCTGGCAGCATAGAGAAATGATGCAATGGTCCTCATCCTGCTTCTAGAAGTCTCTATTTTGTCCAACTCTGTGGAGTGCCCACTGCCATCCTTGGACAATGTTCCTCCCTGACCTCAAAGAAGTTTTTAGCAAGGGTAACGCTAGTGGCTTGCCTCCTCACCGAACCTATGACTGTGCCATAGACCTCCTCCCAGGTACAGCTCCACCTCGCAATCACATATACCCTCTGTCCATCACCGAACAAGCTGCCATGGAGGAGTGTGTACAGGAGCCACTACAACAGGGGTACATTAGGCCATCTATGTCTCCAGCTTCAGCCAGCTTCTTCTTTGTAGAAAAGAAAGGAGGAGGTCTTCGTCCCTGCATTGACTACCGAGGTTTAAACCAGATCACAGTCAAATACCCCTGTCCACTTCTCCTGGTGCCGTAGGCTTTGGAACAGCTCAGGTCAGCAAGAATATTCTCCAAGCTGGACCTTTAAAGCGCTTACAACCTGGTCAGAATTCAGGAAGGCGATGGATGGAAGACTGCCTTTAACACAACATCTGGGCACTTTGAATATTTGGTCATGCTTTATGGACTTTCTTGTGCTCCCAGTGTCTTCCAATGTCTTATTAACGACATACTCGGAGACATGCTGGGAATTTTTGTCATTGCTTACATAGACAACATTCTAACCTACTCCCCCGACGACAGCTCACATCACAAACATGTAAGGTCGGTACTTGCCCGATTATTGGAGAATCACCTATGTGTAAAAGCAGAGAAGTGCGAGTTTCACGTTTGCAAGATCTCCTTTATTGGGTACGTCATCAGTGCAGAAGGAGTATAGACCATGGACCATAGCAAAGTCTTGGCGGTCACTTCCTGGCCCATGCCCACTACCATGAAGGAACAATCTTTCCTGGGGTTTGCAAATTTTTATCGGCGCTTTATCCGAGGGTTTAGCATGATTGCCACTCCTCTCACTACCCTGCTAAAGAAGGGGCCATGATGTCTCCAGTGGAACCCAGCTGCCGAAGAAGCCTCCAACCAGCTCAAGAACGCCTTCACGATAGCTCCCATTCTTCAGCACCTAGACCCTACTAAACCGTTCATCATAGAGGTTGATGCCTCAGAGACTGGAGTGGGGGGGTACTATATCAGCATTTTGGGGATAAGCCTAAGCTCCAGTACATCTCCCAACCTTTTATTCTAAGAAACTCACCCCAGCCGAGCAGAATTATAACATTGGTAATCAAGAACTCCTACCTATTAAACTGGCTTTAGACAAATGGAGACACTGGCTAGAGGGTGCCACACATCCATTTACCAACCTCAGCAATTATAAGAATCTCAAATATCTGAAGACAGCTAAACGCCTTAACCCACGCCAAGCCAGATGGGCACTTTTCTTCATCCGGTTTCGATTCATGATCTCCTACTGCCCAGGTCCCAGAAACACTAAGGTGGACACCCTCTCCAGAATCCACACCACATCCAACCATGTTCCAGAACCCATGTCTATCCTATCACCCAAATGCTTCTTGCATGCCATTTCATGGGATGTAGATAAGGAAATGGCGCAATTGCAACCTCCAAATGCACCTGAGAACTGTCCTCCAGGATTCATGTATGTGCTGCCCTGATTTTGAGGTCAACTCATCACCTGGGCCCATTCTCCTCTGGCCATGGGGCACCCCAGCTTTCACAGAACCTGTCAACTTCTCAGAAACAAGTATTGGTGGGACAACATGGTTTTTGAGATCAACCAATTTGTTTCATCCTACTCCACCTGTGCCCAAGTGAAGGTGCCACGGGCCCCGCCTGCCAGAAAGCTCTGTCTACTCCCAGTACCTCAACGACCCTGGTCACATATAGCCATTGACTTCATCGTCATCCTACCTCGATCTCTAGGTAACATGGTCATCCTAGTGGTCATAGATCACTTTTCCAAAGCCCTCGAACTCATTCCTCTGTTCAGTCTACCCACGGTATTCAAAATCACAGAACTCCTATTCAGTCACATTTTCCAATATCATGGTATCCCTGAAGATATTGTCAGTGACCGGGGTTCCCAGTTCATCTCCAGGTTATGTACCAAGTTCATGGACAGACTAGGGGTATCTGTGAGCTTAACTTCAGGGTACCACCCACAATCCAATGGCCCGGTGGAGCACGCTAACCCGGAAGTTGGTTGCTTCCTCAGGATATTCTGCATCAGGAACCAGAAGGACTGGGCACAGTTCCTTCCTTGGGCCGAACACACTCAGAACTCTTTGAAACACTCTGCCACACAACTAACACTGTTTTAATCTATCCTTGGGTATCAACTACCACTCTTCCCCTGGGATGATTCCCCAACACAAATCCTGGCAGTGGACTCCTGGTTCAGGAGTGAGCAGGTGTGGGAGGAAGTTCACCAAAGGCTGGAACAGGTCCACAGCAAGTGCAAACAATATGCAGACAAGCATCAAAAGGAAACCATGGAGTATGCCCCAGGCAACTGAGTGTAGTGTCCACTAAGGATCTACGAGAGCCAAACACCTGCCGGAAGCTCCAACCCTGATACATCGGTCCATATAAGGTAATCTTCGAAGTTTATGAAGTTTCCTATAAGTTGGGACTCCCACCTTACTGTAGAATGGCTCCCACATTCCATGCATCATAGTTGAAACCTGCCGTCCAAGGCCCCCTAACTACTAACATGCTCATCCGAGACACCTCCCCCCATGAGAAGGAGACCTGATATACCAGGTTGGGGGGGGGTTCTGTCAGTAATAGCACTGAAAACCTGAGTTCAGAGCAGCTCCAAACATGGTCATTCTGGACTACAACTGCCAAGCACCACAGCAACTGTCATCTCTGGAATACTAGGACGTGCACCTGTTTCCCTTTGACATTCTATTCGCAAATCGACCGACCCTTGCCCGTCCCTGACTACGACTTCTGAGTGCTGTTTTGGATTTGGTTACCGGTTTGCGATGCAGCTGCTCTCCCCTGCACTTGCATCTGCAAGTGCCTGCACCCTGACACGTGTGTAAGATTAACACTGCACTGTCACTGATGTGTGTAATCATATTTACGGTCCATTTCAGTTTGGTGACTGTGTGGAGATTTTATCACAGCATTCACGTTTTATCATTGGCACGTCAAGTATCTTTTCTTTTGAGAGAAAGCTGTTTAGATTGATAGACGACACGTCTGACCAGAGAGAGTGTCGCAGCTCAGGACCTTGGAATTATAAGATCTGACAGTTCTGTGATTTTTAAGATACTGAGCCACAAAGAATTTACGCTCAATAAATCAGACGTGTTTTGTGGCATTTAGTTCTTCTTTCTTTTCCTCTTTTCTGTGTTTTTATAGCAGAGTGGCAAAAACAAAATCTGTCATAAATGTGAAAAGTTTGATCTCCAAAAATACCTTGTTTTGAGTTCGGTGCGGTATTGAGTTTGAGTCCCACAGAAACAGCAGAGTCTCCGAAAAGAACTCCTTCCTATTTTCTATATAGATTTTTCCCGAACCCCATAATTAAATAACACAAGTAATATAAAACAAAATTAACACCTGTTTATTTATTCTATCTAATTCATTATCAGATCATCCCAATAGAAAGTGTTAATTGCGAAGATGCTGATACTTTAGAAACTGCATTTTCTAATTAGTATGAAATTATTACATGCACAAATAGAATAAATACTTATTTCTTGTTTATATTTTTGATGAAATTATTTTCAAAAGAATTTGAAGATAAAATGTAGGGAAAGTATTATTTAAAAAGTCCCACTTTAGATCATAAACTGTAAATATGTCTCTTACAGACTTCATACAGAGAATTATTTAGATTACTTATTAACATGATATTTAAAATTTCAGTTCCAGAAGTGTGAATGTTATTAACCACCATCGTTTTAATGCAGTGTTTTATGACGTGTGTGTGTGTGTGTGTGTGTGTGTTCTCTCTCTGTGAAGTTGTGAAAAGGTTTTTGCTGTATGCCCGGAGATCAGAAATCCGCGGAGTCGACATTGACAACCCATACATCAATATCATCACCGCGGTAACGGTGCGGGACACTGATGATGTCACAGCTGTGGATTTCCATGCAGCTGACGAGTGGATTTACTGGGCCGATGTTAAATCTCGGACAGTAAAACGGGTGTCGATTAATGGGACTAAGTCTGAAGTGATTATATCTGGAGGTACTGTGTGTGTGTGTGTGTGTGTGTGTGTGTGTGTGTGTGTCTAAGCTTTATATAGTGTTCATATATAAAGTTGTTAAGGTGCAGCTCTGTGTGCTTTACAGGAATTACATAAATATAACTATACAAGATGAAAATTAGCTTAAAAATTGTTTTAAAAGCTTTGGACCTTTTGAATATGTTAATTATGGTGACTTATGATGTAATGAAGAAATAAAGACAGTGACATTCTGAAAACAAAATGTTCTCCTGAATTCAGATGTTTAGTTCGGTTATGTTTTTGTAATAAATTTTAAAGACGTTTGAATCACGAACAGAAATCTGACATTTTGAGGCTGGTTTCTGTCTCTGATATGAAAAAGGAACAAAGTTCAGAAACCGTATGCATCAGGCCTGTTGTTAAATTTGTTAAAAAACTTGATGATGAAAGGCCTCTCATAACACCCTGAACTATATTTACTCATATATTGTCTGTGTTTATGTTTAGATTTGCTGAATGTTCGAGGTCTATCTGTGGACTGGTTGTCCAGGAACCTGTACTGGATGAGCTCAGACGGTGACGAGACCCAAATTAATGTCGCTCGTCTAGATGGATCGCTCAGAACCACCGTCGTTCACGGCATTGACAAGCCAAAGTGCCTCGTCCTGCACCCCGCAAAAGGGTAACGTCTAAATCTATACATTTATACCGAGAGGGGGTTTATTCTGGGTTCGGTTTCTGATACACTTTCATTCAGAGCCGATATAAAGACAAGACGATAAATAAACGTAGATAAAACCACGTGTGTGTGTGTGTGTACACTTTGACCTGCACAGAAATATCGAGCTCATGGTGTACTATGGTGTGAATCATCTCAATATTATAGAGCCTGATTTTGAAGGAAGGTGCGTTGCTCGTTTTTGTCTTGTAGGCGTGGCCTGTCCAGATAAGAACTATTATGAGTGAGATTCTGTATCTTTTAAAGCTAACGAGTTAGCACAAATTAACTCGCGCTCTAATCAGTGTGAAAATCGAATCGTGTGTGTGGTTTACGTGTTACACACTCGGCTTTGTTCTCAGATTAGATTAGCACAGTGAGCTAACTGTACTCGCTACATTCACACACCAGAGACGCCAACAACCTCAGCTCCTTCCTTACAAACTCTATTTCTCTTCCTAACGTCTCTGTACACGTTCAATAAGAGCTCGTATATGACAGGAGAAGATGGAACTACGCCGAAACGTTTTCTTCCAGAACTAGTTACAAGTTCTAACTAAAGTTGTGAAGAAACGTCGGACGACGCGCTCTGTAGGATCCCACTCCCTGTGGAATAATTGAGATGATCCAATCCCCCCCCCTTTTTTTATTTTGAGTGTTTTGGTATTAAAATTTGAGATTTCACATCGTATCAGAATCAACATCAAAATGAGGATTTTATTGCAGCACTAAAGCTAAAACTCTTACAGTGCACTTCACAGAAACGCTGGATGGATGGATGGATGGATGATCGGATAGATGGATTAATAGGCCACAGGGAAACACAACACTTAACACACAGGCAGAGAGCATTGTGAAGACGGCAGCATCACATGTCCAGTCAAGTCACATGTTATAAACTTAGTTGGAACATTATTCGTTGACCGATTCTCGTGCTCTGATTGGCTGAGCCGGAACACATGACCACGCCGCAGCATATGTAGTTATGTTGCAGAGCCAGGCAATGTACTACAGAGGGTCACTGAGAAAGCCAAGCACACGCACATATGGAGGTAAATTTCATGCATATTTTGCGAGTATTTTACAGGGGAATGGTGAGTAATTTTTGAGCTGAGGATGCACCAAAAGGCATGCAAATTTCAAAATTTTCAGGCGGGGTGGGGGGCATGCCTCCAGACCCCCCCACCCCAGCATTAGCGCGTTTTTGGTACCCTGCGGTGGCTTCGCTGCAAATTCCAGAGCCGCCTACTACTTTTTCGTAGCTGGCTAATTCAGATTTTCAGGAGAACCCTGCTTATTAAGTCTGCCTCAGCACACACACCACACACTCATTAAGCTCTTCATCAGTCAGTCCTGTATTAGCGTTTATTTCATCCTTGCTCGGCTCATCAGTGACAAGTTTTTTCATTTGCACGCTCCCTGCCCAGAAAATAGTCACCATTTGGATTTAAATAAGCAAATAGCTCAGAGCGTTTGATTTGTTAATTACTGCAGTGATGAATGTGTTTCAGCTACAACAATTCATTTAATCCTAACTGATGCAGTGAGTAGCTTCTCATTCCTTTAACAAACGCGTCGGAGGACGAATCCCACGGTCACGGAAAAGATGTCACTGTGTTTCAGAAGGTCAGGAGTGATGGCATGAAGGTTCTGCTGTTCAGTGCGGTGCGTTTCGGCACAGAATCTTCATCAGAGATAGAAAGTTCCTCATCATAGGGCTGGAAGATAGAATAATATATCAGTATGATGGTGAATTATGGCATGATGCGCTTTCCTGAGACATCACAGGTATACTGCTATATTTTTTAAAATAGTTTTTTTTTTAAAATATATAATTACGCGGGCGGCACGGTGGTGTAGTGGGTAGCGCTGTCGCCTCACAGCAAGAAGGTCCTGGGTTCGAGCCCCATGGCCGGCG
>JAODVO010000020.1:1012362-1023794 GCA_025400055.1 Notarius lentiginosus
CTTCACTGTGATCACCATCATTACCTCCACCATCATCTTCATCTTCACCATGACCACCATCATCTTCACTGTGATCATCACCATCATTACCTCCACCATCATCATTGTCACCATTACTGTCACCATCATCACCTTCATCACCATGACCACTATAATCATCACCACCACCATCCCCTTCATCGTCATCACGATCTTCATCACCAACATGATCACCATCATCTTCTTTCATCACCTTAATTTTTGTCATCACCATTTTCACCTCCATCATCATCTTCATCACCACTAAAGGAATAATAATTGTAACCACCTTCGTCCTGCCCTTTACAATAAAATCCCAAGCCGGTGTGGGTCATTTTTTTAAAATTTAAAGCAACGTTAAAATGAAATTGTTTACAAATGAATAAAGTGTGACCAGTTGAATCCTGACTGCATGGACAGGTCCTGAAGGAGCCTCTGTGCAACAGTGAGCTGAAAGTGATGAAGGAATGAGGACAGAAGTGTGTGATGATAGTGTGAGCTGGGAGTGGAATCGAAGCTGCTGATTGGTTGTCTGCTGTAATGTAGATTCTCCTCTTCAGTGTGTTTCAGTCTGAAACTGTTTAAACCGTAAAACATTTCTATAAATCTCCGCACAGCAGAATAAAGGTGCACACAGCTCCGAGACACGTTCCTGCGCTTCATCAGCATCATCATGTGAAGCTCCGTCTCTAAACTCTCAGGCTCTTTAAGCTGAAACAGCCGCGGCGTCCCTGTGTGTCATTGGGCGTTTCCAAACCCCTATCCGGGCGGGATTGGTTTTCCGTGTGGAGGTGTGTAATATAATTATTCCAGAGTATCTCAGGGATTTTATTCGTGTCTGAATCTGTCATGTCAGTAATTTTATACCGACTTCTCGAGCACATGGTGAAGTTTCCCTTCTATAAACTGAGTGATTGAAATACTCCAGGTTTTACTGATATATTTATCCAATCTGAACAGACGTGCGGGTGAGGATTGTGTTATATATATCCTGTGGGAAAAGAGGTTTTGAGTTTGTTGTTCAGTATAAAGACACTCGAGGAAGCACTCGCTCTTTTCTTTTGTCTCCAAACTGAAAACGATTTAAAGACCGAACAGTAAACTATAGGTGGGGTTTAAAAGGGCGTATCAGAGAAGCAACACGTCTTTGGGGAAGCCGGTTTTGGGGACGTCACTGAGTTCCTCGCGCAGGTTCACACGACGCGCGTTATAGTCAAGTTTAAATAGCACACCTTCAGAACAACCTCCTGCAGAACAAAGTGCTTTACAGAGTTGAGAGGCAAAAATCAATAAATCAATCAATAAGAGTAAATAGGACATCAATGAATGACGACAAAACGCCATGGCGGGCAGATAAAACGCGAGCAGGGGAAGCGGCTCCGGACAGCGGGGCTGTGTGAGGTCAGGGACGTCCTGTGGGCCCGAGCCATCCACAGCTTTAAAGACAAACAGTGCGAATTTAAATTGAGTGCTGATCTTCACCGTGTAATGAGGTGAAAATCAGGGTAATGGGCCATGTGACCTACTAATGAGCAAGAGTGGCCACACCCCCCGCAACAGTCAGTGTGCGTTAACCTGAGGTGTGTCGTACACATGGAGTTTCAGTCTGTAGTGAAGACACGCCCGTCTCTGTGATTGGTACAGACACCACTCATCCCCACAGACGGCCTCCGACTGCGCACACCGGGACTTACACACGCAGCAGCAGCACAAAGATCTCTGTGAAGTGATAGAGATCTCTCTCTCTCTCTCTCTCCTCTGTTTCTCTCTCTCTCTCTCTCCTCTGTTTCTCTCTCTCTCTCTCTCTCTCTCCTCTGTTTCTCTCTCTCTCTCTCCTCTGTTTCTCTTTCTCTCTCTTCTGTTTCTCTCTCTCTTTCTGTATCTCTCTTCTCTGTCTCTCTTCTGTTTCTCTCTCCTCTTTCTCTGTCTGTCTCTCTTTCTCTTTTCTCTCTCTCCTCTCTCTCTGTCTCTCTTTTATCTCTCTCTTCTCTCTCTGTCTCTCTTCTCTCTCTCTCCTCTCTCTCTGTCTCTCTTTTATCTCTCTCTTCTCTCTCTGTCTCTGTCTCTCTTCTCTCTCTCTCTTCTGTTTCTCTCTGTCTCTCTCTCTCTCCCCTGTCTCTCTATCTCTCTCCCCTCTGTCTCTCTCTCTATCTCTCTTCTCTCTGTCTCTCTCTCTTTTGTCTCTCTCTGTATCTGTCTCCTGTCTCTCGTTTCTCTGTCTTTTCTCTCTCGCTTCTGTCTCTCCTCTCTCTTCTCTGTCTCTCTTCTCTCTCTGTCTCTCTTCGCTCTCTCCTCTCTCTCTGTCTCTCTTTTATCTCTCTCTGTCTCTCTCTCTTCTCTCTCTCTCTCTTCTCTCTCTCTTCTGTTTCTCTCTGTCTCTCTCTCTGTCTCTCTATCTCTCTCCCCTCTGTCTTTCTCTCTGTCTCTCTCTCTCTTTTCTCTGTATCTGTCTTCTGTCTCTCTTTTCTCTCTCTGTCTCTTTTCTCTCTCTCTTCTGTCTCTCCTCTCTCTTCTCTCTCTCCTCTCTCTTCTCTTTATCTGTTTTCTCTCTCTCTTCTCTTTCTCTTTTCTCTCTCTCTCTTTTCTCTCTCTGTCTCTCCTCTCTTTCTCTTTTCTCTCTCAGATCATCTTTGTGATGCTTTGAAGAAATTCATGTCTTCTCAAACGGAAAGCTGTGTTAATCTAGAAAAGCACAGACTAACCCCAGACGTCCTCAGTGTTAAACTCAACGCGTTTCCTGATGGCTGTTTTGCTGAATAAGTTGCACGAGCGCTGGTTTAATATTCAGGCCGTGCCTTGGTCATGCTTTTATTAAAAGCAGGAATGTTGCTTCATCTCTTTATTGACTCGCGGTATCTCTTCAGCCACCGCAGGATCGCCCGCTGTCAGAGCTGTCCCGTGTAATTACGGTTATTTACTCCGCGACGGTTAATTGCTGTCAGATAGCGGGTTATTTACTGTCAGGATTTACAGAGCAGTCTGTGCAGAGTTATATCCTCCTCCATCACTGTTACGCAGCAGCACTGACGCTGGCTTTTCAGCTTTTATAGCTCGCACATGGAGTTTTATTGGAACACTTTATTGAACCAGGCTGCTTGGTTTAGTCTCCTGCATTGTGGAGGAATCCACACGAATTTCAGTGGACAAAGGTGGATTTTATATGGATAACTCCGCCCCTAAACCAAATCTGAACACCAGCTCCGCCCCAAACCTAATCTCGCTGTAACTTGTTATGAATCTAAAAAGTGATGAAGCGTAAAATATAAATTATGAATGTTTGTCTTGAATTATGGATCAGTAACATTTATGATGAACGTTTGCTTATTACATCTCAACCAGAGCTTGCGTTTGGATTTCAGATTTTGTTCTGGACTTTCACATTTGCTGTCACCTTTGTGGTTACCACTATTGTCTGTTTGTCTGTCTTCCCTCAGAGCCATTGACGTGCAGCTCAAAGGATTTTGTGTGTGCTAACGGAGAGTGTGTGTCCGCACGCTTCCGCTGCGATGGAGACTTTGACTGCACCGACAACTCTGACGAGGTTAGAGCCGTCCTGTGATTGGCTAGCTTCGGCTGCGTTCCTGATTCTGATTGGTTGATATGACATCTTGATATGTGGTTGATGTGTACGCTGTTGTTTTAAAGGTGTGTGTGTGTGTGTGTGTGTGTGTGTGTAGACGGGCTGTGAGAGCCACTGTGCTGATGGTCAGTATCAGTGTCAGAACCGGCTGTGTATCTCCGTTAAGTGGGTGTGTGATGGACAGGAAGACTGTAAGAATGGAGAGGACGAACTCAACTGCAAACCAGCGAACACGGCCATGACTGGTGCGCACGCACACACACACAACCGGCACAAAAGTAATGAATCCCATATGGGAGCCGTTCTTCACCTGGATTTTCTCCTGATAATCGGATCACTCAGCACATGTACACTGTTTATCTGATGTCTTTATTCTTTGTCAGCGTTTGTACACTACCTAGGAGAGGAATTTTAAAAACGTGCTTTTTTACTCTAAGCAGAGACAGCAGGCTGTCCGGCGTGATCAGTGAGTGTTTATCAGCAGCCCTGTGTCGATGAGTCCGTTTACCTCCCAGCTGTCTGACTGGTTCATTGAAGACGAAGTAGAGTGGAGTGTGATGCAGCCTGCTCAGTCGCGTGCTCTTCGATTCCCCTCAGTAGTGTTAGCTTTGCTGTCGTTCCGTCTCAGGTGATGCGATGCTGTGTAGTGATCCGTCTCCAAGGCAACAGATGATCATTCACTTTCTCAGCTGACACAGCCGTGATTTACAGCAACAAAACACAGACCTGAGAGTCACCTGAGATCTTCTCACCTCACTGTAAATTAGTTATGACGCTGTAAAGAAGCAACCGATCCAAACGATTGTCTCACCTGATTCCTACAGAGCGTGTGGTCTGATGTCTCCTCACTTCCCGGCTCACGTCTTTCGTTCCTACCCACAAGTATTTCCTGCAAAAACGGAAGAAAACGTTTCGGCGTGGTTCCATCTTCTCCTGTCATATACGAGCTCTTATTGAACGTGTACAGAGACGTTAGGAAGAGAAATAGAGTTTGTAAGGAAGGAGCTGAGGTTGTTGGCGTCTCTGGTGTGTGAATGTAGCGAGTACAGTTAGCTCACTGTGCTAATCTAATCTGAGAACGAAGCCGAGTGTGCAACATGTAAACCACACACACGATTCGATTTTCACACTGATTAGAGCGTGAGTTAATTTGTGCTAACTCGTTAGCTTTAGATGTTGGACACCGTATACCTACTATTGTTGGACAGGCCACGCCCACAAGAGACACAAGCAACTCATCATCTGCGAGTGTGAGTTAGAAACAAAGAGAGGTTTCACAAACGTTTCATCGCTGTCATTCTCATTTTTCTCTCTGTCTCTCTCTGTGCGTGTGTGTGTGTGTGTGTAGCCGGAGCATCCTGCAATAAGAGTGAGTATGTGTGTGCAGGAGGAGGCTGTGTGTCAGCGATGTCACGCTGTGATGGGAAGAACGACTGTGCAGACGGATCTGATGAGGTCACTCACACACACACACACACACACACACACACACAGTGCTTTTCTCGCCTCAGTGGTATAATTACTGCTCTCCACAGTCAGCTGCTGTAATCGATGTGATTAAATCACCACATGCATTTGGATATTAAAGCCAGTTTGAACAGGGGTTAAAGGTCAGAGTGGAAAACATCTTTCATTTGTGCGTGTGTGTGTAGGTGGACTGCACTCGGGAGTGTGATCAGGATGAGACGCTGTGCCGTAACCGCGCTCACTGTGTTCCTGCTGTCTGGCGATGTGACGGGGTTTTCGACTGTTTGGACCACAGCGATGAAGAACACTGCCCACACGGTGTGTTTACAGTCACATGACCTGTAATGTCATTGCTCTCACTGACTCACGGGTAAAAACACAGCGTTTCCTGTGGATGTAATCGTGGTGATGATGATCACAGTGGTGTCAATGGTGTTAATGGAGTTAATCACATCAGTTTTTATTATTTAAAACAAATCAATCGTCACAAACTCCGTTTAAGATGAACATCGTTAATTACTATCATTTCCAGCATCTGGGACAAACTGTAATAAAAATATTTAATAAACAGCACTCAGTAACTCCCGAATGAAACCTTTTCCATGAATATAAATGTTTCGTCAGTGCCCAAAGGCGGCGCTCCTGACGAGTTGAGGAGTTAAATACAAGGCAAAAGCGAGAGCTCAACCCGAACGGAGTAATCAGAGCGCAGCCGCTCCACCACGGCCTGGTTTTCCACTCGGCCTTTGTCTCGCGTGTTTTCAATAAAACTCTTCCTGCACTTACTTCCGTCTATCGTCCTTACACGACACACGCTGTCACCTGTCCAGCAAGCGAGTGGACTAATGAACCTGTTTTAACTCGGTTTATACGAAACCGCCATGAGGTGGATGCGTGACTCTTCAGTCCTGGGGCTCCACCGGTATGAGACGTGAACACACCTGAGCCAGGACAGTTAAAACGTGTCACTGTGAGACATGGGCGCGAAAGAAACCATCCCTTTATCTCTCACTCATAAAGATGGTGATGAAGTGGATTTTTTGAAATCTAAATTTAAAATAATATTGTGTGGATAATTTGCTAGCGGATCAAAAAATAAAAGTACAGCTGGTTGTATAACTAAAATAACAGTCGAAAGATCTTTGTTTCGTCACAAAAACTGGCTGCTGCAGGAGATAACGGCTTTAAAATCTGCCTTAAAGCAGCTTAGCTTATTTATTGATTGAACCTTTCCCTCCGGTGGTGTAAAGACACTGGGCACCTCTTCTATTTATTCTTAATCTGATAAAATATTGTGTTTGTTTCTTGTGCACATGTGATCACCAGTGCAGGTATTTTATACACTACGGCCCAGGTGCAGGGATGTCGAGGTGATCCCAGCGCTTGTGTTCTTCAGAACTGAGTTCTTAAGGAACACTTGGTGCAGGTCATCCAGAGTGTGAGGGAGAGTTCTCTAATCTCACGGGACACCTACAGAAACTCAAACCTGAGACCCCGAGATGTCTCTACAGTTTACTGACGACGCACACCTCATTACACTCCTAATGCTGCTGTATACCATGTGTGTGTGTGTGTGTGTGTGTGTGTGTGTGTGTGTGTGTGTGTGTGTGTGTGTGTGTGTGAAAGCAGGGAGAACATTCCGTGTTGTGTCTAGGCGTGCTCTGAAACACCAGCTCTTACCTGATGTGTGTTGTTCTGTGCAGGTGTGGTGATGTGTCGTCCAGACGAGTTTGTGTGCAATAACACACTGTGTAAGCTGCGTGTGTGTCTGTGTGACGGAGAGGACGACTGCGGGGACAACTCGGACGAAGAGCCTGACATGTGTGGTGTGTTGCAATGTTACAAACACGCGAAATTAAAGACACTTTACTGTCCTGTGTATCCAGAAGAACAGCTGTACTGGTTGTGTTCACATGCAGATTTCTCCACCAGTCTGTGTGAATTCATTCCGTGTGTGTCAACGCTGTAGTGACCACAGGAGACTGTAGCGATTTAAAGCAGACAGAAAGCAGATGCATTAATGAGATTGATTGATTGATGATTAAAACATCATAGCGTTACTCGGAACGAGTCGGGAAATTTATAAACCGAGCTGAACTGGACAAAAAAGCAACTAACACGAGCCTGTTAAAATGGTGTTTATTAATTCAATAGAAATGTGTTTAAAGTAATGAACAACCATGTGTGAGGAAAGTGTTTATTTATTTCATGAGAATTTTAGAGATTACACACACTTACATCAGTCTAATAAACTGGAACACACACACACACACACACACACACTTGTCATAAAGATTTCCTTCTACAGCACGAAATCACCGTGTAGGGAAACTGGAAGTTATAAATAAGCACTAAATAACAACGAGAAAAACCACACAAAATAATCGCTTTTGTAATTATTATTATTATTAATGTTTCAATTTTTCTAAGTTGTACAGGCACCAAACTTGGTAGATAAGTTCTTGAGAGATCTCACAAAATTACCTTCACATGACTCCAGGTGGAGTTATAATCTGTAGGTTTTTACTCCTACGTCAGGAACAGAAGTCTTCTGTTAAATATGCGGGAGGTAAGCAGGACGCGAGTGCAGGTTCAGAGCGTTTATTAAAGGTGTACAAACTGATCCAGATCAGCAGGCGGAATCGTGGTCAGTAAACAATTATAGATAAGGTGACGCGTGAACAGTGAGAGGGAGGATTCATGACAGAACCCAGCTCCAAAACAGCGACTCCTGGAGCACTTGTGAACCCATGAATAGGTGGGCCTGCCCCCCTGTACAAAATGTCCACCGACATCCCTGGGCTCAGAGGCAGGCATTGTCGAGCAAATGGGAGTCGACTTGAGGCAGAACTGCAGGAACATGGGGATGGAGAGAGAGAGAGACGGTCTGTCTAGAGTCTGGTGATGTGTGTAACATGGGGCTGCCGCTCACGCGGGATTCAGAAGATGGAGTGATGTCTTCCTTGAAGCCCAGAGGCGGAGCGAACTCTGCAGAGGGGACTACCCAGTCAGCTTCTAGCACGAGTTCTGGGACGAAGGCCACCCAGTCAGCCTCGAGTGAGAGCTGCTTGTCGGAGGCTGCCATGTTGGCCTCTGGAGGGAGCTCTTCAGAGGAGGTTCAACAAATGAAACATGAGGGTTTAAATTGACAGAACAATCAAGGGCAAGCAGGAAACAGATGCAGGTTGTCGTGACACATGAGGCAAGACAACCAATGACAGGACAAGGGAGGAGATGAGACAGAAACCAAAACAAAGACGCGTGCAGTGCAGAAGCGTGTTTGAGCACGCTGTGGGCTTTAAACAGTCCATCGTGTGCAGAGTACTCAAAGTGAGATGAGTGACACATTACACCATGTGAACGAGAACAAAAATTATTTTTCATGTGATTCCATTAAAGCTTCTGAATCTAACACACCCATTTAATGGCGGCGTGTACGGACGCAGCGGCCCCTCTCTTTCCGCGTTTAGTGTCTAAAAGTGCATGTTCTAGTGTATGTCTGTGTGCTTTATGTCTACGTACATATGCGAGTAGTGCACTGACAATGTCGGTCACAAGATATTGTCGCCACTGCCTTCTAGCGATAGGAAATATGACCAAACATCTCGTCTTGGACCAGAAAGTCATTGAGGAACTTTGAGGCCTGGGTCTTCTCCGCCAGACAACATCATCACCGGACTCACCTGCTGTGTCTCACCCAGAGAGGAGGCGCCAGAAGCGGTGTGAGGGGAAACAGAAGCGTGGCAAGTGCGGAAGTATCCAGGCTAGGTTAGCTGCTAGCCCGCACAGACCCGCGATAACATCCCTCATTCTGGCCAATGTACGCTCACTAGACAACAAAATAGATCACATAGAACTCATGCGATCTGCATTGCGTGATGTGAGGGATTGCTGTGTTTTTATCTTTACGGAATCCTGGCTGAATAACAACATCCCGGATTCTGCTATCCAGCTAGCTGGGCTAACATGCTACCACGCTGACCGAGCCTTTATGGAAGGAGGCAAGACCCGCGGTGGGGGAGTGTGTGTTTACATTAGTGATGCTTGGTGCCGGAATGCTACTGTTGTGCACAAACACTGTTCTCCGCTGGCGGAGTTTATCATCATCAAGTGCCGACACTTCTACCTACCGAGCGAGTTTACATCGATTCTGCTCATTGCTGTTTACATCCCTCCCACCGCTAACACCGTTAGGAGCGAGGCACTCAGTGAACTCTACCAGGCCGTCAGTGAACAACAGACAGCGCACCCAGACGGATTCCTCGTCACAGCAGGTGACTCCAATCACGCAGATTTAAAGGTTTAACTGCCCAAATTACATCAGCATGTGGACTTTCCAACAAGAGGTGACAACTTACTGGACTTGGTGTCCACAACTCACAAAGGAGCTTACAAGACCTCCCCCCTCCCCCACCTGGGTCTCTCTGATCACATCACCATCATGCTGAGACCAGCATACAGACCCAGAGAGAGAGCCATCAGACCATCACAAAAGCAGGTATGTGTGTGGCCAGAGGGGGCCTCCTATGCTCTGAAAGACTGTTTTAGCACTACACACTGGGACATTTTCAAAGAAGCAGCCACTTACAATGACCACATAGACTTAGAGGAATACACTGAGGCCGTCACATCATACATCGCTAAATGCACTGATGATGTCACTCACTGCAAAACCATCACTGTTCGTGCTAACCAGAAGCCTTGGCTGACAGGAGAGGTTCACAGGCTCCTGAGTGCTGGGGACGCAGTCTTTAGGGCCAGTGACACCGCAGGACTAGCAACAGCCAGAGCCAACCTGTCCAGCAGCATCAGGGAGGCAAAACGTCAGTACAGCAAGAAAATATTTGGACACTTCAACACCAGAGATGCACAGTCTCTCTGGTGTGGCATCCAAACCCTCACAAACTACAAACCCCCACCATGGACCTGTGAGAGTGACGACACATTGCTAAATTGCCTCAATTACTTCTTTGGACGCTTTGAAACACAAAACAACACACCAGCACAGAAGACTGCTCCTCCCCTGGACGAGCAGGCCGTATGTTTGGCTCCAGCCAGTGTGGAGAGGACCCTCTCCAGGATCAACCCACGTAAGGCAGCTGGATCAGACAATATACCTGGTTGTGTTTTGAAGGACAGTGCCATGGAGCTCAAGGATGTCCTCACTGACATCTTTAACATCTCCCTGAACCAAGCAGTTGTCCCCACATGTTTCAAAGCCGCAACCATAATACCAAAGAAGCCTCTCCCATCCAGCTATAATGACTATCGGCCCATAGCACTGACTTCTATCGTCATGAAGTGCTTTGAGCGGCTGGTCATGCAGAACATCAAGTCCATCCTCCCTCACTCCCATGACCCGTTCCAGTTTGCATATAGGTCAAACAGGTCCACAGAGGACGCTATCTCCGCTGCTCTCCACCCAGTCCTCACTCATCTGGACTCAAGGAACACCTATGTGCAAATGCTATTCTTGGATTACAGTTCAGCATTCAACACAATCATTCTCCACCAGCTAATATAAAAACTCAGACATTTGGGACTCAACACCTCTCTCTGTAACTGGACTTTCTTACAGGGAGGCCACAGAACGTGTGGGTTGGCAGTAACACCTCCAGGACCATCATGCTGAGCACAGGGGCCCCACAAGGGTGTGTGCTCAGTCCGCTGCTTTTCACCCTGCTGACCCATGACTGTGTACTAATCTACAGCCTCATCACTAATAACGATGAAGGCAACTACAGGAATGAGGTGAGCCAACTGGTCCACTGGAGCAAAGACAACAATCTCTTCCTGAACGTGGGAAAGACCAAAGATTATGGTCGACTTCAGGAGAGGTCACTCACAGCATCCCCTTCTGACCATCGACAGTGCTGCAATGGAGAGGGTGAGCAGCACCAAATTTTTGGGGGTGCACGTTGCTGAGGACCTCTCCTAGTCCAACAACCCCGCATCGCTGGCCAAGAAGGCTCAAACTTGCCTCTGTTTCCTCTGCAAACTGAGGAGTGCACGAGTCCCACCCCCCCCATCATGTGCTCATTCTACAGAGGCACCACTGAGTGTCCTCACTAACTGCATCACTGCGTGGTATGGAGGCTGCAATGCCTCCTGCCGGAAGACCCTGCAATGCAGGGTGAACACAGCCAGTAAGATCATTGGTACCCCTCAGCCCTCCCTTACGGACATTTACCACTCCCGCCTCACCCGCAGAGCCATCAGCATCGCTGGTGACACCTCCCACCCTTTACACTTCAGCCTCCTGCCCTCAGGGAAAAGGTACCGGAGCCTCTGGGCCCGCTCCACAAGACTGCTGAACAGCTTCATCCACCAGGCTGTCAGGATGCTGAACTCTGTCCACTACCTACCC
>JAODVO010000020.1:1216393-1227234 GCA_025400055.1 Notarius lentiginosus
GGAGCCTATCCCAGCTGATTATGGGTGAGAGGCGGGGTACACCCTGGACAAATCGCCAGATCATTGCAGGGCTGACACATAAAGACAAACAACCATTCACACCTACGGTCAATTTAAAGCCACAAATTAGACTAACCTGCATGTCTTTGGACTGTGGGGGAAACCAGAGCACCCAGAGGAAACCCACGCAGAGGAAACCCACGCAGAGAGCATGCAAACTCCACACAGAAAGGCCCTTGTTGGCCACTGGACTCGAATCCAGAACCTTCTTGCTGTGAGGCAACAGTGCTAACCACTGTACCACCCGACCTGATGTTATATGGCAAAAATTGCATCAATTCAGAACTGTGAGGTGACGGAATTCTCTCTCACTGCTTGGTCTTTTCTTCTTCCCATCAGTCTGTTTACTGAGCATGTGCAGACTGGATTTGCGCCACTGACTTGGCATTATAGTGCTTGTGGCTCCTGAACCGTACCTTTCATAGGTAAAGAAATTAGGGAGACTGGCACCTGAACCACCAGCAATCAACCTACTCATTTCAGATGCTGGCTCTGTGAGTTGGAGTTCATGGGACATGAGAAAGGAGAATGGAGACTTGATGGGATTCATAGGCAGAGAGGTGGTTGGAGTGAACCTTTTCTTGCCCTGACAAAGACATGCCAACATTGGGCTGAGTACCAACCTCCTGTTGCTATGTTCTCTCTCTCCCCCAAACATTTGGCAGCATTTGCGTGAGTGTGTCTCACTTTTTGACTCACCTTCCATCTCCTGCCCATCTCTCCTCTCCCTGTACTGTCCACCTTCCAAATTTCCCCAAGAGCTCTCCTCTTTCCTGTTTTCCATGTCGCCCCATTCCTTGCTGTCAAACTTCTCTTTTTCTTCCTCATTCCATTTCTGACTCAACTCTGATTATGAATAGGCATGTCCATTTTTTCTTTCTTGAACTCTCTGTTGTGCTGCTCTTCCTCTCCCTAAGTCTCTTCCTCACTCTCATATTTTTTGGTTGTCTCCTTCTCTCCTCACTTTTACTACTCCTCTCTGTCTCCATTCTCATGTTTCTCTGCCTGTATCGTCCTCTCGTCACTGGTTCACGGATATCCTCTCCGTCGCTGTGTCTTCCGTGGATATTTTTGGGTAAACTGTGGGAGTTTTGTCTCCTCCTGTCCTTTGACCTGTGGCCTGTGACCTGTGTTCATTTGCAGCTGTCCTCCTGGTTCTCCGTCCTTCCTCTCTGGCCACAGGTCTTGCCTATTTTTGGAGGACTGGATGCGGAATTCAGACGGGGTAATCGTGATTCACTGCAACCAGATCCGGCTGCAGGGCTGAGGGCAGGGAGAAGACGGCTGCTCTGTGATCATGGCCTAGAAAAAGGGAGAGATTAAAAGCCTCAGTTAGGAACTTCCAATATTGAGTTTAATAAGTGACAGCTTCAAATAGACACACACATGCACACACAGTATGTATATGTACAGTATATACATACACGTAGGTATATGTATCTGTTATCTAATGTGTGCACCTGTTCTAAGTTCATCCCTTGACTAGGTTGTCTTTACATATCCTCATGTGGATTTAATATCTAGTATGTCTCAGCTTTATTGTCCAAGGTCTGTGTTCTTTGTTTCCTGGTATTTGCCCTCACTCATTTTCCTTGTTTTTTTTTTTAAATTACTATAAATTGTCTGAGTCTGTTTGTTATCTGAAGCCCACTTGGAATATGGACAATGCTTCTTGGGTTTTGCCTATTAAGCAATACTTGGAACCCCTCCTTCCTGCACACTTCCTCACACAGCGATTGCCAGGCTTTGTTTACATTGTTGGATAGCTACAAGCCTTAAGAAAACAGACATAAGCAAAAGCAAGTAAATTTGCAGTAAGGTTTATAATAACTGCTAAGAATGCCAAACCACTTTATGCACATATTAAAACTTCATGGCTCCGTAGTAAGAGTCCAGGTGCTAAACTGGCCTGCCTGGACTCCAGACCTGTCTCCCATTTAAAACATTTGGCGCATTATGAAGCGTGAAATATGACAAAGGAACCCTCGAACTGTTGAGAAAATGAAATTGTATATCAGGCAAGAATGGGACAAGATTTCTCTTTCAAAACTACAGCAATTGGTCTCCTCAGTTTCCAAATGTTCACAGAATGTTGTTAAAAGTAGAGGTGATGCAACAGTTGTAAACATGCCTGCCCTAACTTTTTTGAAATGTGTTGCTGACATCAAATCCAAAATGAGCATATCTTTTTCAAAAAACAAGAAAAATTCTCAGTTTCAACATTTGATATGTTGTCTTTGTACTATTTTCAATGAAATATAGGGTTTCCATGATTTGCAAATTATTACATTGTTTTTATTTCCAGTTTACAGAGCGTCCCAACTTTTTTGGAATTGGGGTTGTACTTTATTTAAAAATATATATAGGTTAAATGGCATCATACTATTCTGGAACATACACTGAAAAATATCTTTATTTATTATTTTGGTTATTTTTAGATACATTTCCAATAGACAGCACAGGTTTCCAGACTAGAGACACTCAACGGATGGCTCCCAAACATGGTTAAAGGGATAGTATGCACAACAAAGAAAGAGAGGTAGAGAAAGCAGGAAAATGGGAGAACTAACAGGAACAACTACCAACCGCGTGTTCTCGGTCCGCCCGATCACATAGAAGCAAGGCTCGCCCAGCTTGGAGTTGGTCATACAGAGAGAAAGACTGGAAAGTTCCACTGAGGGACAGACAGAGAAAGGGAAAGGGAGAGAGGGAAGAATGTAGAGAAGTAGAAAAGTACAAAGGTTTTCATCATGGGTAAGAGAGATGGGGTTTTCAAAAGATAAAAATTTCAAATAAAAAAAGGGTAATAAATTAAAGAGACAGAAGATCCAGAGACAAGAAATAGTAAATGTAGGAGGCAGGAGAAAAAAAAAGTGCTCAAGAACGGAAGGGAAGGACAGGAAGAAGATTCAAGAAAGTCAGGAAATGTGAAAACATAAATTGATGAAAAGGTATGTATATCAAAGCAAAAAGAAAGTGAATAAAAAAGGAAATTGAGAGCACAGAAAAAATGTTGTTAGTAATCTGTTACAGAAAAAAAGACAAAGGACAGCCCATACACCCAGAACTGTCAGCTTTATATCATAACAGCAAAACTGCATGGGTATTTATGCCCAGCAGTGTCTACCTGTATCATCCTCTCACATTCATCACATGCTCAGCTCAAAACATCCACTGGATTTCCCATGATAATTGAGCCTTTTAAAGAGGCTCATATTTGAAGTAAACATTTGGCATGTTTCATTCAGGTATACTTACCGTAGTCAGGAACATATCCATTGCCTTTTTTCAGGACAAGATGGATCTTATGGCCTGCAGTTCTGATCTGCTCCACGGCCTGACTGTGGCTCATACCTGCTGTGCTGTTCCCATTGATCTCCACTAACTGGTCACTCACCTGCAACATTCATCAGTATTGCACTGTGTTAGGCATATAGTAAATAAGTGTGACTTGTAATTTTGCACCAATTCTCCAGTAACATAAACAAAGATACATTTTAAAAACAGCTTAGCCTCTGTATTTTTTGAGCCAAAAAAAAAAAATTAAGGAACGATCAGTTTGCTTGACAATACAACTTTATTAAACATCAATAGTTACTTTGATTATCTTCAGATGTCTTTAGAACATGAGTGGATCCACCTGTGGCAAAATCAATTGATTGGACATGATTTACAAAGGCACATATGTGTGTATATAAACTTAGCCATGAAGTTCAAGGATGTCTCTCTAGAACTCTGCAGTCAAACTGTATCAAGACAGTTATCGGATCTGGATAAGAGTGTAAACCCATTTCTAAAGCTTTTAATAGTCCCCAGAGTACAGTGAGCTCCATCATTGTAAAATGGGATAAGTTTGGAACAAAAAGGAACTCAGTAACAGGGCTTGAAAGGCCTTGGTCAAGAATCCAGTGGCCACTCTAACAGAGCTTCTCTGAAGATCACATGGGAGAACGTGCCAAAAGGTCAACCATCTCAGAAATAGTAGATTAATCAATGGCTAGATAGAAGCCACTCCTGAGTAAAATGCATATGCATTTACAGAAGATGATTTTCTGGTCTAGTGACACAAAAGTTAAACTCTGGACATGTACAGTAGGACTCTAAGCACAACTTGGATTCTGGACTCCAAGCACTACTTCTGGCAGAACCCAAATAATCAACTGGCTAATATGTTCCCTATAATGAAACATGGTCTCGTATGTCAGCCATAGTGGACTGCTTCCTGCAGATTTATTAGCTAGCTCGGGAGAGCTATCCAGCATGGATGTTGAGCAGTTCAATGGGTAATTTAGAGTAGCCAGTTAACCTAACCGTATGTCTTTAGACAGTGGGGGAAACTGGAGCACCTGTAGGAAACCCACATAGACACGAGGAGACCATGCAAACTCCACACATGTCCCTTTTCCACCAAATCAGTTCCAGGGCTGGTTCGGGGCCAGCGCTTAGTTTGGAACCGGGTTTTCTGTTTCCACTGACAAAGAAGTGGCTCTGGGGCCAGAAAAACCAGTTCCAGGCTAGCACCAGCTCTCTGCTGGGCCAGAGGAAAGAACCGCTTACGTCAGCAGAGTTGTTAAGATCAACAACAATAACAAGACCGCGAAAGATCACCATTTTTAAGTGACGAGAAGCAGCAGCTGGACAAACGCAAAGTCATCCGTTATTATTGTTGTTGGTGCTGCTTCTTCTTCTCCATGTTGTATTTGCTTTGATGTTCGCACCAAGGTTTATGCAAACGTAGCGACATAACTGACGTATACAGTGACGTAATGACGTGGCTTCCCTTAGCACCACGAGCTACGGAAAAGCAAACTGGTTCTCAGCTGGCTCGCAAGTTGAACGAGTTGTGAACCAGCCCTGGAACTGACTTGGTGGAAAAGGGGTAACAGAGTCCTTGATTCTCTTTCTGAAGAAACCTGACTGTAGCTCAGTGATCGAGCTAAATACAGAGAAGAGGGAAGAATTTCACCAAAACCTTTTACTGACTCTTACTGATGGAGAAGCCCACAGCGGTGTCTAAAGAAGGACTCGCGTTCTCGCTCTGTCTGACGGAGCAACATCACCGAACAGCCCCAAGCGCGTGTCACATATCCGTGATCGGAAAATGTTGGGAATGTCAGTGGTTGGTAAAGGGAATAGTGTGTGGGAAGACGCACAGCCAAAAATACGCCAACAAACAGTGCTGACTGAGAATGAGCTGCGACTGTCGATCAAGACACGCATCCTGGGGGGCAGGACGTGTACACTGTACGCAGCGTTTCATTGGATCTTGTGACAAGTTATTTTACATTTAAGCCATTTGGCAGACGCCTTTATCCGAAGCAGCTTACGCTGATCTCGTTTCAGAGGAAACACTGACTCGATCACGCATCAGTGATTCAGGCAGTGCTGGGATTTGAACTCATGACCTTCTAATCAGAAGTCCTTGTGTTTCCAAATCAGCTTTTTTTTGTCCTATGATACAATTGGAGGTACAAAAAACTCCAAAACTCAAAACCTTCTGCATTTACTGTGACGGAAACCGAGGACAGCTGCACGAGAGCACTGTCCTCTGCGAAGCTCCGACACAAACCACATAAAGGTTGGCAAGCTCTGCGCAGAAAGACACAAAACTTGGGAAAATAGTTTTATCTCCGTTTTCTCCGGTGACATCATCCTCAGGTCAAAGAGTCTGAGAATCGAAACACTAGCAGGCATTTTGCTCTCGTTCTCCAAATTAAATGCATCCGCAGAGATCACAAAACATTAGAGGAGCTCATCCATGCAGCGCGTCTTCCGAACCGAGGAAGCGCTAGCTTTTCAGATGATGCTGTATTTTCTTTATCAAAGTCTGACCTGAGATACCGAACGACTGCTGATTATAACGCGTCGGTCTTCTGGGCATGTCGCCTCTTCACATCCTAGAAGTCTGATCTAAACTCGTTTTATAAAACAAGCATGTTATTAATAGCAGTGCGAAAAGGCTTCATGTTCTCTCTCTGTGTTGTACCGAGCACTCAGAACAGGCCAAAATGTTCTCCAGGTGCCTCTATTTAGCTGCCAGCACTTCTATCGCTATGATTAGGGTTTTTTTTTTCCCTCTAGTCTCGATTAAAAAACAGCCGAGTTAGCATGCTGCTAGCCCCAAACGTACAGCGCCCGCTGACAGCACCTACATGTGCAAGGCTGATTAAAGTTTTTCCTTCAAGTTCTGAGCCAGCAAAGCCACTGCTGCTGCACTTGCAGGTTTCCCACAGCTGTGCAAGATAAGGACAATGGACCAGAGACACACTCTTATTAGAATTAGCCTGCTAGCCGCTAGCGCTAATCAGTGCAAGGTAGATAAGAGGTTTCAAATAAGCCGGGTTTAAATCTGGGGTTAAGCAGCCTCACATCCACAGACACATGACTTCATTTGTATGAAGCGAAGCTTGCACATGGTTAATGTAATCAATGGTAATGAAATTGAAATTCATACACGTCTCATCTCACACACACACACACACACACACACATAGTGAATATTTACAACGTACCATCATGAGCTCCTTCTGGAAAGATTTCTTCTCCTTCATTTCCAGGTTGTTGCAATCCTCTTTGAGTTTCTCCAGCACAGAAGCCACTCTCTCAGGCTCACTATCCAAATCTGCCCTGCAGAAGTAAGTCAAGGGCAGATTATCGTAACCCAGGGCATCTGCAAATGCCCTCCAGTTTCCCAGGTTCTCCATTAGTACGGTCCTCACAGAGGCATAAATGTAGGTAAGAAACTTGCAGGGCTTGAGAATTTGTTCCAGCAGCATTGTGGTCGTCAGGTCTGGCCCGCAAAAGTATATGGGCTTTACTTTTCCCAAGATGAGCACATTTTTCACGTGTACAAGTCCAGTCTTTCCCTGATAGTAACCGATATACCACTCTTTGGTCCACAACTGTCCTTTCAATTTGATCTTCTCCTCGCTTAGCAAGGCGATGACGTCACCCTTCTTATATTCCAGCAAATACTGGTTCTTTGTTTGCCTGATCACTGTCTTGATCAGTTTACCAAACTTTACGTTGGTGATGCAACGATCCTGGAACTGTGGGTATTTAGTTGTGATAGCCAAAGGGGACAACAGGATTTTCCCTACTTCCTTCTTCTTCAGGAACCTGCGCTGGCCATTGGCTCGGATTCCAGTTTTAGGAGGAGGCTGTGGCGTCTGGACACAGAACTGAGCAAGGATGTAATCCTGGTCGTCCTTCACCTGAACCCGTAAGGTGAAGTCGGACAGCTCCTGCGCGTTTCGAGACGTGATAACGTATATGAGCCGACTCACCTTGCCGAGTTTTACCTGAAAGCCCCGGACCACCTTGGCCTGATCATTCATTTTCACCTCGAAATTGCTCATATTTGAATACATGCCGCTTTGAAGGTCTTGAGGTCTGTTGAGGACAAACTGGTGCTTTCCCCACAGCTGAAGTGCGACAGGCGGTGCAGATTGAGCTTGCTTCCCGACTTCACTGACAAGCAATGTCTTCGGAGCACAATCGTGTCCAAAAACAGCCACCACAGTCTTGAAGGATGGATGAATGTGCTTGGGTCCATACAGACCCAACGTGACTTTCTTCACCACTTGATCCCAAACTGTTAAATTAAAGGAGACGTTGTGGGACTGGACCACAACTGCGACATACATACATGGTTCCAGGCTATCCAACTGAACCTGAACCGTGTCACCGTATATGTAAGCCTGAGGAACTGGGACGTAGGGGCCGTCTTTACTGTCACCCCTCACGCATACAACCTTTGTCATTTGTCTGCTCTCTTTCTTCACCTCGACAGATACTTTCATCTCCAAGGTTATGAACGACTTTGTCTCCATGTTACTCAGTTTGATTTCGACTACAGGACTGACTGTAGTGCATCTATCATTGTTTAGTTCCAGCGGGGGATCTAGTAAAGCCTTCATGGAGATTTGCTGGGTGTCTCCTGCTGCAACATGACCCTCAGGAACATGAATACTGATGCTTGTGTCTGGCAGCTGAACTGCCCCACCACAACTGTCCAGCTTACACACAATATTAGTCTCAACTGGTTGGGTCTGGCCCCAGCCTGGGTTCTGTCCCAAGGAGTCAAGGTCATGACACGAGCGTGCCAACTTCCTATGGGTCAACCAAGCTGTCCTAAAATCCTCCCTGCTCTTAAACTGCTCTGGAGACGGTGCCTTGAGACCTGTAAAGAATTCGGATGGTGGCAAAGGAGGAGTCGATTGAGACTGTAGGACTGATAACTCTGACAAACTGTAGGATCTTTTACTCCGGAAAAATGGGTTGTCCTTGCGGAATACTTGTAAGGTTTCTCCATTAGGACTGGTGGGAGTGCCATCAAAAATGATACTGCCGTATCCGTTACTTGTGCTGTTGCTGCTGGTCGTGGAGACAGGAGCAGATGGAGTCAGAGAGTCAAACAGAAGCAGGTCAATGCTGTTGTGTTGGTTGGTGTTCTGGTCTTGTAGCTGGTTCTGCACGGTCCCGTTGAGAAATGGATTGGTAGAAAAGGGGTTGTTTTTGCTGTTGTAATGTGGAGGAAGTTTTAGGGACACTCCAGTCCACTCTCCCAGCAGGTCTAACTCCTTCACACCTTCATCTGAGGAGTCCCCAAGGTTGTCGATCATTCCACTGTCACTGAGAAAAGAGTCCCGAAAGCCAACGGGTTGGACATACGAAGATGGAATGTATCCCATCTCAGTGTTGTTGTGAGCATACCACCAGTCTCCTCCAGACGTATCCAAGACGTAGAGGCGATCTCCTTTGGAGAACTTTAATGTGGTGAAGCTGGAAGGGCAGTAGTCCTTGATGGCAACCACTTCCTGTGCAGTCCCAAAAGATGCAGTGGTGTCCAACCGCAAGGCACTGGGGGAAGGCACTAGAAGAAGACAGAATAAGAAAATTATTATTACAGTATGTATATTCAACAAGCGAGATTTTTCATGAGTTTTTAAACTGACCTTGGACTTCTGTAAGACTGGCCTCGGACACATCCTCACTGAGGTCGATCAGCGTGCCTTCTGACTTGCATCGCGGGAGGACATTGTTGTTGTTGGTCACTCGAATGCGATGGGCAGCCATGTTGTTGCTAGCCTTGCTCTGACGTGTTCACACTTCCATTGCCCCAGATGTACAGTTCAGTCATTGGTAGCTGTCCATATTAAGCTGCTCAAATCCGAAGTCCAAGACGTTTTTTTGGCAGCACTGCTTGCACCCCTGGAGACAAGCCACAATGAGGATAGATGGTCATTTAGATGAGAACGTTTTAGAAGAGGAAATTAGCAGTATTGCTTCAAAGACAACCTGGGACAATATAATATAATGAAGGCGGTGCTACCGGATGGGAGCGAGAGAGCAAAAGATCGCATCACTTAATTGGTTTTTGTTTTGGCAGTGCATTTATCTGGCTTTGTTGTCTGCCCTTTTTTCAAGAACAGAGGAAAAACCCTTAACTTATCCATCACTCAGCCATGAACTCAGATATATCATCATTAAAATGTACCATCAATGATAAACTTGTTTATTTCAATCGGGTTCAGAGGCACTGGGTTGCACTGGCTTACAAATGCTGTCTGGATCATTTGTCTCCTTCTTTACATTTTAATGAAGAATCCATGGGGTAAAATGAGATGGTAAATCTTCATAACGAATGTGAGTGCTGCTGTTTCATCTCATAAACATCCAAATGGAACTTGAGTTTTCATTTATATTCACACAGTCACAAGTCCCTAATAACTGGACGTGTCTCTGAAAAGCTTGCTGATGGTGCAGCATCTTTATTTTGTGTGAAATGTTTTAGTATCCATTGTATTAAAAGTGTGATTAATCTTGAATATTGCCATCTTTAATAGCATTTAGCAGACCTTTTTTTTTTTTCATCAACACATTTGAGCTACCATTCTCCTGACCCAACACGCTAGTGAGTTCGCTGCAGGTTCTGAGCATCATCACGCTTGTCACGATTTACAAGCTTTTAGCATAAGCTGCTGTTTGGCTCGGGGAGGAACAGCTTGTGGCTTTCTTGCATGATTGCTTCAACCTCTGGCTGAGAGGATCAGCGTTATTAATCTGGCTCTGACGTGACAGACATTCAGAATGCTAATACAATGTAACACAGGCTATAATTAGCCAGGTTAAATCAGCGGGCTGCTCATCCAAGGTCACAACAGTGTCAGGGGTCCATTTAGGTGGCAAGAACTTGACTGAGATCCTGATGTATGTTAAGAAGTGTTTAATATGGATTGGATTGGATGTAGACTAGTGGACGTACATAGAATGTGCTGCATCAGAGTCCTTCTAAGGCTATACAAGTGTCTCTGGCTGCATTCTCACACAGAACATTGGTGCAAAATATTTATAAACATCTGATAAAAACCCGCCAAACTAACGTCAAACCCGCCCAATTTTTGTCAACCAGCCCAAACCATTTTTTCCCGCAAAGTAGAATTCAAAACCGCCCAATCTGGCAACACTGCAGACATCCCAACCTGCAGAAACTCATTTCAGGGAGGTGTCATGACGCATGACTTTTTTCCCCATCGGGGGGGGGGGGGTCACGACACCTCCCTGAAATAAGTTTGGATGTCTGTAAACCAATCAGGATGCTCTTTGTCGAGCATGCGCTACATGAACAGGCACACACACAGTCTCTCTCGTGCACTCCGTCATATGCGTGATGCAGACATTAATGTTTCGCGTGCATGAAATAACTGTTCTTGAGCCTGCTGGTTTTGGCCTGGAGACTCCGCAGTCTCCTCCCCGACGGCAGCAGACTGAAGAGGCTG
>JAODVO010000020.1:2026339-2036791 GCA_025400055.1 Notarius lentiginosus
ACCTGCATGTCTTTGGACTGTGGGGGAAACCGGAACACCCGGAGGAAACCCACGTGGACACGGGGAGAACATGCAAATTCCACACAGAAAGGCCCCCGCCAGCCACGGGGCTCAAACCCAGAACCTTCTTGCTGTGAGGCAGCAGTGCTAACCACTACACCAAGGGGTATTTCTTGCAATTTATACATGTATCAGGAACAGTGAAAAATTTCCACCGTTGCAGAAATACGTCTTTTTTATTTTTATTTTCACAGCATATGTAGGTATACACCATCTGTGAACATCTAGATTAAAGGACAGGTAAGATAACAACCTTATCTTACCTTGTCTTACCAACATCATGTCTGGGTCCCGGGATAAAGAATAGGCTCAGTGTAACATCTGTGTGTCATATGAGGCAACTAAAAGAGGGTGGCCATTAGGTGGAGATACCGTGTCTGTAAAAAAAATTGTAGCACCACTGAAACTTCATGATGACAATGCAACAAGATGATAATCTATGCCGGCTTGGTTGTCGGTTGGATCAACAAGGACCGTGGCCCCAAGTTGGAGACCAGGTTTGGGTTGAAAAATGGGCTACTGGTCAAAGGAGAGTAGCAGTAGATACCATCAAGATTGGCATGTGGAATGTGAGGACACTGAGAGAAAGTGGAAGAATAGAGCTGCTGCAGAAAGAGACAGAGACATACAAGTGAGACATACTGGCAGTACAAGAGGTGAGATGGTTGGGAAAGGGTGAATTGCATGATTTTATCTGATCCGGAGAGGAAGATGTATACCACTAAGTGGTTGGCTTTCTACTAAGGAAACAAGTGCAGTGATGTTTGATCGGATACAATCCTGTGAGTTCAAGAATATTGGTTGCAAGATTCAGTTTCCAACTGGTCAACATAGCAGTTGTGCAAGTTTATGCACCAACCTTCGACGGCAGTGATGCTGATATTGATGAGTTCTATGCTCAGCTTAATGAAACATCGGACTCCATCCCATGGAAGGATGTCAAGCTTGTGCTGGGTGATTGGGATGCAAAGATTGGTACCGAGAGAGACAGCTATGAGGAGGCACTTGGCAGGTACGGATACGGCAACCGTAATGATCGTGGAGAACAACTGCTACAATGGGTCTTGGACAAGGAGGTTATACATTAGTAACAGCAGATTTGAACAAAAACTGCACAGAAAATGGATGTGGTTATTGCCAGATGGGAGAACACAGAACATGATAGCCCTGATATTGGTTGACAAAAGCTGGAAGACTGTGATGCGGAATTGCAGAACATATCAAGGTACAGACATGGTGTCTGGTCACAGCTTGGTGAGTGGCAAGTTCCATATATGGCTCAAGTGTACCCAAAAACATCAGATGAAGAAGAGGTACAACATCGAGAGCTTGAAGGATGAAGAGACCCAAATGTGCATTAGAGAAATTCTAGAAGATGAACTTGCTGCACATCTAGTGGGGAATAATGTGTCACAGAATGTGGACAGACTTAACAGTTCATTGAATGCCACAATGAGGAGGAAGCCATGGATCAGTCAAGAGACACTGAAGCTGGCAGACAAGAACTGGCAATGCAAAAACACACGCTTACAATCGGATGAAAAGATGCTTAAATATAGGCAGCTTTGCAACAGAGTACACAGGTCCGCGAGAAGAGACAAAAATCACGGGGTCAGAGAACAGTGATACTGTGAACAGTTTTGATACTGTGAACTGTGATGTGCTATGAGCAACGCTGAAGTCATTTGGAGTAAACGCAAAGATGATGAGCTCATCAAAAGAAAGATGATGAGCAAAGACTGAAAGCATTCGAAATGGAGTGCTATCAAAGGTTACTTGATGTGAAGTGGTTCCATTATGTGACGAATGAAAAGATCAGGCAGGATGTGCACCTGGAAGATGATGTTGTGACTACCTTCAAGAGGAGGAAAGTTTGGCTTTTTGGGCACGTGTAGAATGAAGGACAACCGGTTATTGAAGATAATCATGCTTGGTATGTTTGATGGAAGTAACTGGAAGGGGTGGCCAAGAGGGGCATGGATTGATGACATCACAGAATGGACAGACATGACCCTTCACCAGATGACAGAGACCGCACAAGCTCGAGAACGGTGGAGGGCAGTGGTAAATGTCAGAAAATGAAGCACTAACAGGTTTTTTTGAGCCCATGGACTACCGATGATTGATGAAGATAACAACAGAGTACGCCTGAATTGTCTTTACTACTTGCTCGCATATTCATAGACTGTACTACAGTCACGGTCAGGTCGTAGGTACTTAACCAATGTTAGTGCAAACTGAGTGTTTGGATTAAGCGCATTTCTTTTATACAACCCCAAATCGGTTAGGATGGTATGTTGAAATTTAAATTAAAACTGAAAACTATGATTTGTGAATAGTCTTTGACCTGTATTGCACTCAGAACAACACAACAGCATGTTATTTGTTGTCTTACTTTATGAATTGTATGTTATTCTATTTTCAAACTAAACACATTTCAATTCTGATTCTTGCAACACATTTCAAAAAAAGTTGGGACAGTAAAGCATTTCCCCCTCTATAATGTTCCTGTTCCTTCTCCCAACACTTAAAAGATGTTTATAGACTGAAGACTCCAAGTGATGAAGTGTTTCAGGTTATTTTGTCCCGTTCTTCCTGTAAACAGGTCTTAAGGTGTGTAATAGTATGGGGTTGTCACGGTCATATTTTTCGTTTCACAATTCTCCACACATTCTCTATTGTAGACAGAGGGGACACACCCTCTTCTTTCACAGCCACACCTTTGTAATGTGGGCAGAGTGTGGTTTTGCATTGTCTCGTTGAAATCTCCCTGGAAAAGACGTCGTCTTGAATGCAGCATATGTTGCTCCAAAATCTCAGTGTACTTTTCTGCATTAATGCTCCATCACGGAAGTGTAAGTTACCTTTGCCAAGGGCACTGACCCAACCCTATACCATGACACACCCTGGCTTTCGGACTTGTTCCTGGTAACAGTCTGGATGGTTCTTTTTGTCTTAGGTCCAGAGCATCCATTTCTTCCGAAAAAAGACCTGGAATACAGATTCATCTGACCACAATACACGTTCCCACTGTGTGATGGTCCATCCCAGATGCCTTCGAGCCCAGAGAAGTCGACGGTGCTTCTGGACACAGTTAGCATAAGGCTTCCTTTTTGCATAGTAAAGTTTTAACTGGTGTTTGTGGACGTAACTCCGTATTGTAGAGCTTAACGAAGATTTGCCAAAGTAATCCCGAGCCCATGTGGTTCTATCAGCTATAGATCAATGACGGTTCTTGATGCAGTGCCATCTGAGGGATTGGAGATCACGGGGGTTCAGATTAGGCTTGAGTCCTTGCCCTTTATGCACCAAAATTCCTCCAGATTCCTTGAATCGTTTAATGATATTATGCACCATAGAGGGTGAAATATCCAAATCCCTTCCTATCTTTCTTTGAGGAACATTGTTTTTAAACATTTCAATAATTTTCTCACACATTTGTTGACAAACTGGAGATTCTTGGCCCATGTTTGCTCCTCAAAGACCAGGCCTTTCCTGGATACTAATTTTGTACAAAATCATGATTATAATCACCTGACAACACCTGTTTCAAATCACTTCATTGTTTAATTGTTTTACTTCATTACTAACCCTAAATTGGCCCCCATCCCAACTTTTTTCAGAATGTGTTGCAGGCCTGAAATGCAGGAATGGATGTATATTAATAAATGAAATGAAGTTGACGAGACAAAACATGAAATATCTTGGGTTCATACTGTTTGCAATAAAATACAAGTTAAAGTAAATTTAGAAATCACTGCTTTCTCTTTTTATTTTCATTTTCCATACTGTCCCAACTTTTTTTCTGATTTGGGGTTGTAGTTCACTGGACAATTAGTCATAAGGAAAATATTCTGCGAATCCAAACAATCCTAGAATTTGCTGTCCTGGTTAGCTAATGTTGAATAAAACTTTTGGAATGAATGCGCTAACTACTGTATTTGGCAACAAAAACAAAACTTAACTTGCTCGCTAATTTAACAAGTGTTGACTAGCTAGCTATTTTAAAAAGTGAATCCAATGAGCTAGTTTACAAAACTAGCTAACTAATTTATCAAACTTAGTCAACAAGCTAGGTAATTAACAAGCTAGCTAATTTATCAAACTTAGTCAACTTGACTTACTTCTTTAGATTTTATACTGAATTATAAGGTCCGATGTTTTCAGTTATATGCAAGAGTCAAATCAGACACCTCATTCTGAATGAATTGACAACTCCAGCAAAAGGCAACAACTTACTAAGAAAAAAAAACAGGAAAAATAGAAAAAAAGAAAAATCTCATGCCAAAGTACTTCTTAGAAATGTCACTGACATTTCTCATAAGTACATTGAAGGTGGAAATGAAAATGTATCAAATAATAAGTTTTCTCTTGGAAGTATTCATTTTCAATAATATTTGAGTAAAGTATAAATCATCCAAAATAGTACAAAGTATTTTCCACCCCGGCTTGAGTTATGCTGTAAGTAATGTAAAACCAAATTATGCCATTGCCAGTCTCACACCTGGATAAGAAAGGAGCTGGGTTTAACATAGGGCTAGCAACCCTACCCAAGAAAACACTGATAAAGAGGCCAAAACATCTGGGACAGGGAGCAGTGGAGGACCTTCATCTGTGGCCTGTGTCCCAGGAGGAACGATGGGCTTAAGTAAGCATGTAATGCAAAACCAAGTCCTTGTTTCAGAACCAGGTTCCTACAACCATTCAAGAAAATCCTGAAGAAAAACTGAACTTAATAAGAAGTAAAAGCATATTTTGTCCCAACCTTCCTTCCTTCCTTCCATCCATCCATCCATCCATTATCTGTAGCCGCTTATCCTGTACAGGGTTGCAGGCAAGCTGGAGCCTATCCCAGCCAACTATGGGCGAGAGGGGGCCTTTCTGTGTGGAGTTTGCATGTTCTCCCCATGTCTGCATGGGTTTTCTGGGTCCCAAACCATATTTTGTAATATTGTCAAATTTGATTTATTGACGTATATGTGAACACTATTTAAAATCTAGAACAGAGATCCTGTTATCACAAATTCTTCTACTAAAGCGGATTTTCAGACATTGTGCCCATGCTATCCCCATTTTCCAGATGTTCCTCCTCTTTGTGTAACAGTTAAAAATGGGTCAATCAGGGTTAAGCTGTAATCTCCGTTTTGGAGATGAAGTTGGAATGCTTGACAATTAAAATACAACTGTGCAAAGTGCATAAGCATGCTTGGTGTGCTTTAATACAGCCATCAAAATGAAATACTGATCTAATTGGATTGGAGATGCAAAAAAAAAAACGAGGTGTATTGCTCCAGATGTATTTATATGAATGGTCCAGGTATGCCTATATCTGAGGTGTAATGGTATGGGTTGATTTTTAGTTTAAAATTAAGTGAAAAGAAAAGGAGACTAACATCTATAAATGTCTGAATACATAACGATGGTGAATAAGTGCCACCAAAGTAAGCAATTTAAAAACACAGACCAAGATACGATTTTTACAATCATGTTGTATATTCGATCTCAGATGTTCAACTGTACTCAGCAGGGCAGGAATTTCACGAGGGCCATGAGGGCCATGGCCCTCGTACCCTCTCAATTTGGCCTTGTGCCTTTGGAAAAAAATATCCGCCGTAATGCCACAGTGGCCTTGATGCCCTGCGGTTTTGTGGTTTTGTAGTCTGCCTCATGACTGCCAATAGGCTTTAACATCACCTGCATCTATTGAGAAAAAAATACATCTTTTGATGACATTCTGGATTCTTATTGGGCACCTCATGAGTGGTGGATTGGACTCGACCTTGGCATGAACCGCTCTGACGTGGTATAATGACTCCAATCTATCACCAGCCAACCAGGAGACTTAATCAAACGCATCCCCCGCCCACTTGTGTCCGCCTCTGAGACGTTGAATTTTCACAGAAGGAGGGAAGAAGTTGACTGAGGTAAGACTGTGTGATAAATTAACGTACGAATAAGAGAGGAATTTCAACATTTTGGGCTTAAGTTTGTTACCATTAAATAAGCATTGCTTGCACAGTAACGTTATGTCGTTACAACGTTGACCTTGTCGTTACCAACGTTGACTTTTAACGTGCCGAGTACTGACTGTAGCCGGTAACAAATGCTAATTAGCTTGCTGTCAAAAGTGGAAAGACCTTAAATTGCTCTGTGTAAATTAGAAAATGGCGCAACTTCCTCTGTAGCCGTCAACAGACAAGTACAGACTTGTCTTGAGTTTTGAGCCAATCACAACAGGGCAGCACTGTGGCCTGAGGTAAAACATGATCGTTTAATTTAGTTTAAATTACAAAAATGAGTACACCCAATGACTGTCTCATATACTCTTCATATACTCATCCTGTTTAAGTAATGCAATAAAACTAATCTTTAAAAGTGGTATTTACTCAAACTGTTTGCATAGAATGAAGTTTCAGGTTAACAGTGTAATAGTGTTGCAGTGTTCTGCAAATTTGCAATTTAATATTTCAGATATTGAGACATGAAAGTGCTATTTTAAAAAATAAAAGGTCAGTGTGGCAGCGGGGGCGTGGTCAAGCATCAGTCTGTGAAAGGAGGGCGGAGTCAGGGAAGGTAAGTGGCAGAATCACTGCACCTGATGTTAGTTAATCCGTGTTTGTGTGTCTTCCCCAGTGACCACGCCCTATAAAAGGAGAGAGAGAGCAGAGGAACGGAGCTCTCTCCCAACCAGAAGACTTGTGTGCGTGCGTGCGTGACTGGGAGAGTGGTAAAAGCTGAAAAGACATAAATAAAAAGAGTTGACAACTCAGTTCTGGCCTGCCGTGCTTCTGTGCTCCACCCACCTGCTCCGATTCTTACAGTGGTGCCGAAACCCAGGATCCGAGTACAGAGGAGAACAGCCCCATGGAGTCCTCCCCCTTCAAGGACCTGATCCATGCCCTTGCCACGGCCCAACAAAGCCAGCACCAGGTGCTGGTCACCCTCTGGAAGGAGCAAGAGCAAAGGTTCGAGGCCCTGGTGCTGGCGCAGCAGGAAGATCACCAGGCGTTCCGGCACCCACTTGCGTCGGCGGAGTCCACCACCTCGGGCCCTCCCCACCTCACCCTAATGAAGATGGGCACGCACGACGACCCCGAGGCCTTCATCTCACTCTTTGAGCAGGCAGCAGAAGCCTGGGGTTGGCCGGTGGAACAGCGCACGGCGCACCTCCTCCCCCTGCTAATGGGCGAGGCACAGCTGGCCGGGCTACAGCTCCCCGCCGATTAGCCGGCTGGTCTACGCCGACCTCCGTTGGGCCGTCCTCCAGCGTGTGGGGCGCACCCTGGAGCAACAACGACAGCGCTTCCATGCTCTATGCCTGGAGGAAGTTGGCCGGCCATTCGCGTTTGGCCAGCAACTCCGGGACGCCTGCCAGCGGTGGCTGAGGGCTGACAGCCTCGACGCCGAGGGAATCGTCAATCTGGTGGTGCTGGAACAGTTCATCACCCGACTTCCCGAAGGAACAGCGGAGTGGGTCCAGTGCCATCGCCCGGTATCACTGGATCAGGCCATCGAGCTGGCGGAGGATCATTTGGCAGAACAGCATGTCTCCTCTCCCCCCCCCCTCCCGTTCCTCGTCCTGTTCCCCCAATGCAGAGGCCGGCTCCACCCCAGCTGGCCCACCGCACCTGCGGTGCCCTACCATTTCCCACTTCCGTGTCTGTCTCTCCCCCCCTCAGGTGAGTGAGCTCCGGAACACTGGTGCAGAGAGAGAGCCCGGGCTGGTTTGCTGGCGCTGCGGGGAGCCGGGGCACCTCCAGCATCAGTGATTGGCGATGGAGGTGGGCGTGGTGGTCCGGATCCCCGATGCACCAGGGACCACCCTCAATCAGGCCGGAGCATATTGCATACCGGTGAGTATCCATGGGGATACGTATCAGGCTTTAGTGGACTCCGGCTGTAATCAGACCTCAATCCACCAAAGCCTGGTGCAAGATGAGGCATTGGGGAGAAGGTTGTGTGCGCGCACGGGGATGTTCACAACTACCCTTCAGTGTCAGTCCACATTCTATTTCAAGGGGAGAAATTTAGAGTAAAGGTGGCGGTTAATCCTCGCCTTACCCACTCGATAATTTTGGGGACTGATTGGCCGGGATTTAGGGAATTAATGTCACATTTAGTGAAGAGTGGGGCCTGCCATAATTTAGCAGGGGGAGGTCCTGGTGTAGCATTGGTGGGAGGAGCTGTCACAGAGCCGTCTACGTCATCACTGCATCAGAATGAGGAGCAGCAGGCTCCTCCTCCCTCTCTCAGGGAATCCCTCACGGATAGAGCAGTCATGAGACGATACTCTGCGGCATGCGTTTGACCAAGTGAGAGTAATCGATGGTCAAATGCTCCAGCCAAACGCCACTCTGTCCTTCCCCTATTTTTCCATTATTAAGGATAGCTTATACTGAGTGATGCAGGACACTCAGACTAAGGAACCAATAACACAGTTTTTAATCCCAAAGAGCCGCCGGGAATTTATATTCCCAGTGGCTCACTTTAATCCCTTGGCCGGACACTTGGGGCAGGATAAGACACTAGCCGGAATAATGGCCCAGTTCTATTGGCCAGGGATTCATGGCGATGTCCATAGGTCGTGTACGGCGTGCCGCAAATGCCAGTTAGTAAATCCCATGGCCATTCCAAAAGCGCCTTTGCGCCCTCTGCCATTAATCGAGACCCTGTTCAAAAGAACTGGGATGGATCTCGTCGGGCCATTAGATCAGTCAACACGAGGATATTGCTTTATTTTAGTCCTGGTGGACTATGCAACGCGATATGTAGAAGCAATGCCTCTTCGCAATATCTCAGCACGTGGTATTGCAGAAGTGCTCTTCAGTGTCATCTCCCGGGTTGGGATCCCCAAAGAGATTCTGACTGATCAAGGCACTGCGTTTATGTCACACACACTGCATGAAGTGTATGGGTTACTGGGAATTAAGCCTGTCCACACCAGCATGTATCACCCACAAACGGATGGCTTAGTTGAACGGTTCAATCGCACCCTCAAGAACATAATTTGGAAATTTGTAAGCGAGGATGCACACAACTGGGATAAATGGCTCAAGCCCCTGTTATTTGCAGTGCAAGAGGTCCCATAAGCCTCCACGGGGTTCTCCCCATTCGAATTATTATACGGGCGTAAGCCACATGGCATTCTAGATGTGCTGCATGAAAATTGGGAGGAGGGACCTTCAACAAGTAAAAATGAAATTCAATATGTTATTGACCTACATGCCAAACTCCACACACTCACGCACCTAACCCAGGAGAATTTGCGGCAGGCCCAAGAACGTCAAGTCCGTCTGGATGACAGGGGTCCGCCCCTTAGGGAATTCACACCGGGAGATAAAATACTCGTGTTGTTGCCCACGTCGAGCTCCAAATTGATCACCAGGTGGCAAGGACCCTTTGAGGTCACACGGCAAGTCAGGGACATAGACTATGAGGTGCGGCGAACGGACAGGGTTTGGGGCATTACAGATTTACCACCTCAATCTGTTAAAACTTTGGAACGAGAAGGTCCCCATGGCATTGGTGTCAGTGGTTCCAGAGAAGGTGGAGCTGGGGCCAGAGGTTCAAAAAGGAAAACTAGCATCACCCCGGTCCCCTGTGGAGACCACCTCTCCCCGACCCGACTCACGGAGGTCGCCCAGTTGCAGACAGAATTTTCTGATGTTTTCTCGCCCCTGCCCGGCCGCACCCACCTCATAGAACACATTGAGATGCCCCTGGGGGTGGTAGTGCACAGCCACCCTTACAGACTGCCCAAACACAAAAAAAAAGTGGTTCGGGAAGAACTCGAGGCCATGCGCAAAATGGGCATTGTTGAGGAGTCCCACAGTGAATGAAGCAGCCCAGTGGTCTTGGTTCCCAAGGCTGATGGGTCGATCTGGTTCTGTGTGGACTATAGAAAAGTCAACACAGTGTCTAAATTCGATGCGTACCCAATGCCTCGTATTGATGAGTTACTTGATCGACTAGGCACGGCTCATTTTTATTCAACACTGGATTTCATAAAGGGATATTGGCAGATCCCCTTGACTCCATTATCCCAAGAGAAAACGGCCTTTTCCACACCGTTTGGCTTACACCAGTTTGTCACACTTCCTTTTGGGCTGTTTGGGGCCCCCGCTACGTTCCAGCGGCTTATGTATAGGGTCCTCCGCCCCCACGCCACCTATGCGGCCGCATACCTTGACATCATAATCTATAGTAATGACTGGCCGCGGCATCTACAACACCTGAGGGCCGTCCTTAGGTCACTAAGGCAAGCGGGTCTCACGGCCAACCTGAAGAAGTGTGCGATTGGGCGGGTGGAAGTACAGTATCTGGGCTTCCACTTGGGCAATGGGCAGGTGCGTCCCCAAATTAATAAGACAGCAGCGATTGCGGCCTGCCCGA
>JAODVO010000020.1:3034474-3049979 GCA_025400055.1 Notarius lentiginosus
GCCTTTCGCCCGTAGTCAGCTGGGATAGGATCCAGCTTGCCTGCGACCCTGCAGAACAGGATAAAGCGGCTACAGATAATGAGATGACATGAGGTTTACTTTCCTGACAAGCCACGCCCCTTTCATACACCTGGCTGGAGCTGTTTATGGAGCATCCGGGTAATTTGCACTGATCATCTACTTGCTGAACAGCCTACTGTAGTTTCAGACGCACTGTTTAGGTTAAAATAAATTTTTTAAAAAAAAGTGTGTTCTAGATTAAAACTGATTCATCTTTTAAAACCCAACCTGAGAGTCCGGTTCTGGTTCTCGCTGCCCATCCGGTTCTTCTGATGGACGCGTGGTTTGGGTGTTAGGGGGTTTAGTTGGAGGAGTTCTCTGGAGCTGTCGCCCAACAGGAATGGGATCTAAACGTTTATTCAGTAAGAGTGACTGCCGCTGAACCCGAGCTCCGACTGAACTCATGGCGCTTTAACAGAAAACTTCTCCGACTAGCTTTTATCCGTTTTAATGGCGTGGCTCGACGCGCATGCGCAGCTTATACACTCGTCGGCGTCGCCATTTTGTGGAGTCCCGTTCGTTTACGTTTTTTTTCTGTATACAAGCACAACTAACATTCTCAAAACAAAAATATGATAAAACGTCCAAATAAAGTCTACTTTTCACCACTCGTGCGTCGATAAGTCGAGTTAAACACTTACCGACGCAAACACAAATCCTGTCAAGTTTAGCTACCTAGCTTTGTTTAGCATTTATATCGGCTGGGCTCAACCTTCATTATCTCCTACTTAAACATATTCAGATATATTAATATATGTTTAGTCAGGAAAAAAAATCACGAATTAATATCTGAAGACTAAAATTATATTAATAAATAAACTACTGTCCTAAATAATATCAGTCATAAGCACAAATTTACTCCAATTAAACCCCACAGGTCGTTCAATTAACACCAGTGCCCAAATACCTCCATGCACCCTAGACATGTGCACTACACGCTGCACGAGACATAGGAACATCATGTAGTGCACTAGGTAGCCAGTAGAGGAAGCGATTTGGGATCCGGTCCTATGATTCAGTACCTTGATTTAGGCAGATTTTTATTTAATGTTGCATTAATTTTATTTTAATTGTGCTCTTCTGGCACTCAGACATAAATATTCAGCAGTAGATTATATTGCACTTTTTTATTTTGTGGATATTTATTACAAAACCCTTATTCACTGAATATTAAATTGTTAATTAATATTGCATCATATATTACATTATATACAGATTACATGATGAAATAAATTTGTTTTTGTTTATTTATATTGATTTTAGTTTATTAATTTATTGTAGTCAATATTTATTTGTTGGTTTGTTTGAATGTGTTGTAGTGTGGAGCACCTTCCACTAGGGGGCATGAGTACAATTCAAACCTTCCACCACTCTAAGCACTGATCTCTACTAGATCGGTGCCTGTGAGCCAATGAGAACAGGAAGTGGGTGGCAAGGGGCGGGGCTTCATCCGATTAAAAGCAACAATTTTTTTTTTTTAGCTGCAACTTTATTATTATTTTTTATTGTGCATCACATAACATATACATCCTATAAACACCGAATTAAATCAGTGATGAAATAATTTGTTGGTCACAAGATTGATTCTAATACATTATCGTTTCTATGGTAACAACCCCTTTATGGGGACTTGCATAGCAGAAGGTCAACATAATTTAAGGTGAATATTGTAATAAGCAGGGGCTTTTTGAATGCAGTGTTATTTAACAAAGAAAAACTACAAAGTACAGAACAAACTTTTCTTGTTTATTTAACGTTGACAGAAGGAGCCTCCAGTTTCAGCGCTTCACTAATCTGGCGTCGAATGCAGAATGAGTTGGAGTCAGCGTGTATCTTTCGATGCTGAAGGGGATGCATCAGGAACCGTTGGCTCCTCAATATCATCCAATCAGTTCCTGATGCAGTATCATCAACATCAGAAAGCATCGCCGCACGCCAGGCATGAGACTCACCCTGGGGTAAGGAGGGAAAAAAACAACCTTAAAGGTAGACGATTAGCAAAACACGTTTGTGCGGAATCAAAAATTGTGCAAATAAATAATCACACACTTGTGGTTTCGGATGCATATGAAAACAAATTGAAAAAAAACCCACAATGTCACAGAGCTCGACTCAAAGTCAGACTCGGGTATGTGGCGTGGCCTGAAGTTTGTTGGCAGTAAAAGTTATTGCGAATGATGTTAATTTAGCGCCAATTTAATTTATATATTCAGTTTTTAACACTTCTTTTTAACTTTTTTTTTTGTTATTTTATGTTAGAAATGGTGTTAGTGAAGCAAACAATGTCTTTGTGATTGAGTGTGTAATGATCTAGCGCAATGCTAAGCTGGTAGATAAAATGGGCACTTCATACCCGAGAGTCAAAAACGCCTCCAAAGAAACATTTGAGTTCATTTGTACTGCAGGAAAGACTTGTGTATATGCATGATTCACATACACACACCATCCACTTTGTTAGAAACACCTGTATACCTTAACACCTGGTTGATGAGAGAAGACAGAGAAGAATGGCCAGAACTGTTCGAGCTGTCAGTCATTCAAATAACTAGTCTTTACAACCGTGGTGCGCAGAAAAACATCTCAACACACAACACATGGAACTTTTGGGTGGACACGCGACAAGAGAAGACCACACCACTGGGCACAGGCTCACCCAAACTGCACAAATCGTTTTAGTTAGTTTATTATTTGTAGATGTCAGAAATGTTACGCTACGTTCACAGTAACTGGTAACAAGTGGCTTGTTTGTCTTTTTGAGGACGTGTAGCAGCCACTACTGTTGTTGCTTGTGGGTGTGGTCTGTCCAGCTTTGGTTTTCTTTCCAATAAGAAACAGTAATAGCTATATATAACTCCGACAGCTATCTTGATAAATGCAAATTAAACAACGCATTAATCAGTGTGAAAAAAAATGTCAGACCACACAAGCCTTAGGAATGGTCTGAGGAAGCTTTCCAGCCAATCATTTGGATGAGAAAATCCCAGTGCTGATGTTGCTTTTGTGTTGCTGTTGTTAGTCCAACATGCATGCTGCTGAATATCATACAAACCACAATGCATGATGGTTGTGGGCGGAGCCTGAAGGGGGCGGAGATGCTGGACTTGGCGTAATCCCAGCAGCCCCTGCGAGGCTGTCTCACACTCACAGTTGCCAGCTGAGATTATGCCAGTGCTCAGCCTCACACTCACATCGTCACAGTGTGACTTCATATTCACACAAATGTGTGTGTGTGTGTGAGGTTGACAGCGCAACCCCTGTAGGTGAACGTGAGCATCATGAGCACTTCACAGTTGCCTGCAGAGATTACGCCGGCGCTCCCGTGTGTGTTTTACCAGCACAGTCTTTACTTCACTAAATGACACAGTGACTAGTTGCTAATAATTCTGACGTGTGTGTGTGTAAGAGTTTAGATTCCTGCAGCTGCTGAGCTGTAAGGCTTCACCCCAAGTCATCTGCCGTGTTGCCCCTGAAACTCACTCTCTCACACACACACTCCTATCCTCCACCCACCAGTTGCCATGGTAGGAGCAGAAGTACGTGGTTTGTATTGTCCAAGCATCCACTGTGATCATCCCTCCATACATGCTGAGAGAGCGAGAGAGAGAGAGAGAGACTTTAAGTTCAAAGAGCCACTTTCTCCAAAATTAATCAAAAGCATGAAGTGTTTCATTAAAGGTACAATCAGGAATTTTGTGGAGTTCAAAAACCTCAGGTTTTAACTAGCTCACTTCAGAGCTTTTAAGTGAATAATTTCTCTCTCTACGCCAAATGTCACCAGTTCGCCGAGGTTTCCTTCTTTAGTTTAGTGATATGGCATAAACGTATCTTACGAGTAACGAAAAACATTTTTAAATGTACATTTCGTCCTCAAACCACACCCAGTTCCTCCGTATTTACACAGATGTACTGATGTGGAATGCTTAAAATGGACGCCATCTTGGACAGCGTATGACTCCACCCTACCAACGTTTGAAAAAGATGGCAAAAACAAGAAGCTCTCTAAATACTTTCCCCATCATGGTGTGCATTTTAGAAAGGATTATTAAACATGACAGAGTTTAACAATGTTGTTTGAATTTCAAGGAATATCAAGATTTGTGCGGGTATTTACAGAACAGATTGATGAATGAGACAGACTTATTCAGAACTATTCTTTGTTAGCTACATTAGACTTGTAGCTTCAGCACAAAACTAAAGAAACAAACGTCAGACACTAAAAACATGCCTTGGCTAAAGTGAGTGAAAGCTCTGAAAACTAACACTGACTAGTCACGAGAGAACCAAAGCTGAATAGTTACTGAATGGAAAATAGCAAGTGTAAGCTAACTAGAGAATGAAAGCAAATTTCGGCGTGAAAGCTAACCTTGTAAGTAAAAACTAACTAAACTAGTGAATGGTGAAAATGCTGTGAGTAAAAGCTAGCTACATAGTGAAAGATAATGACAAAAATACAAAATAGCTAGCAAGGGAAAGCTGACGAGCAAGTGAAAACTAGCAGGATAAAAGTGAGCTACTGATTGAAAGCTTACGATTGAGTAAAAGCTGACTATCAAGTGAAAGCTGATGAGCAAAGTTAAAGCTAGCTACGAAGTGAAAGCTTACTAGTGAGTACAACACAACTAGCAAGTGAAAATTGACTAGCACATGAAAAACTAAAAGCTGATTAGCAAGTCAAAGCTAGCAGAATAAAAGCTAGCTACTGAGCGAACGCTTACAAGTGAGTACAAGACAGCTAGCAAGTGAAAGCTGACTAGCAAATAAATGCTGATAGTGAGTGAAAAACTAGCAAGTGAAAGCTGATTAGCAAGTCAAAGCTAGCAGAATAAAAGCTAGCTACTGAGCGAACGCTTACTAGTGAGTACAAGACAGCTAGCAGGTGAAAGCTGACTAGCGAATAAATGCTGACTAGTGAGTGAAAAACTAGCAAGTGAAAGCTGATTAGCAAGTCAAAAATAGCAGGATAACAGCTAGCTACTGAGTAAAAGCTGACTAGAAAGTGAAGTAAACTAGCGAATGAAACCTGACTCGTGAGTGAAAACTAGCAGGGTAAACGCTAGCTGTCAAGTGAAAGCTGACTGGCAAGTGAAAAACTATGAGAGTAAAGGCTAGCTACTGACTGAAAGCTTATTTTTTAGTTCAAAACAGCAAGCAAGTGAAAGCTGATAAGTGAGTCAAAAACTAGCAAGTGAAGGCTGATTAGCAAGTCAAAACTAGCAGGATAAACGTTAGCTACCGAGTGAAAGCTTACTATTGAGTGATTAGAGGAGTGAAAGTAAACTAGCGATTGAAAATTAGCAAGGTAAAAGCTAGCTGTCGAAGGAACGCTTACTCGCTAGCATGTGAAAGCTGCCTAACAAGTGAAAGTAAACTAGTGAGTGAAAGCTGATGAAGTGAAATCAATGGAATTAATGTTTTACTGCAGTGGAAATCTGCACCAAAAATCTTTATGCCAGTGATCGGTTTTTTTTTTTAGATATTTATATTGTGCAATGAATAAAACTACTCATCATTAGTTCAATTGTTTATTAATTTTGTTAATCATTTATTTAATTTGGACTTAATTTGTACATTTTTATTATTGACATCTACAAAAATGTATATATACTTTTAGGCACCAGGATGAGAGAAAAGCTGAGTGAATAGACCAATAAACTGAGAGATGAGCCGAAAAGCGTTCTTTAACCGTTTAATTCAATTTAATTGAAAGCGTCGGTGAAATGTTACACCATGCACACGGCTGGCATTCATTATTTATATCACGCTTCAGGACCTCTTGCCATTTCCCTGTACACAACATCTGTGACAATTACTGTCCAATTTCCACGACAAGAAATAAAAATCATGTTAAATTTTTAATCGTTCATTGTCATTGTAATTGTGTATGTTTACACGGTATTTAATTTTACTCACATCAAATCTTTCCTGAATGTTATTTTTCTAAATAGCGTATTCATTTGTGAGCTGTTGTTCGCTGGTTTGAGTTTTATCAAGGATTTTTTTTTTTTCTAGAAAAGCCGTATTTTTGGAGGTTAAGTAAATATAATCTTTTGCTAAATTAATAATTGCTATTCTGACCGTTTCACAATAGTCTTCAAGCACCAATTAAAATAAACGTTTTTTTTATTTAAAAAAAATTGAAAGCTAGGTGGATTGTTTCTGAAAGAACAGAATCTTGTGCAAAAATCTGAAAGTGTGAAATGCAGTTAAGAGTCCAGATTGCTTTAAAACTAAAAAAAAAAAAATAATAATAATAATAATAATAATAATAATAATAATAATAATAATAATAATGCACTCTTTTAAAAGCCTTAAATCTTTTAAGAACATTAAATTTTGAAGAAAAAGTTTCTAAGTAGCTTGGCTGGTGTGACGATTCACAGACTGTTTTTAAAATGTAACCAGAATTATTAACACGATTATGATAGAAATGAACATTTTATTAAAATAAAATGATTATGTAAAAATAGCAGAATTTTTTTTTACAGCATTGACATTATCGTGTGATTTGAAGTAACATTAATTAGATCATTAATCATTAAAAAAAAAGCTCATATAATGCCACGTCTCTTTCATGGCCCAGGTCTGTATTTTTAATGCGCGCACACTTGCTCAGTGCGACCTCAGACTCCGCACCCTCTTTTTTCTACATCATTTCAAATCAAGTTACAGTATTTAGTTTGTTTGTGTTTTATGTTCGCCATGTGACTCCACCAAGGTTCTCAGCCTCTTCTTTAATTTTCATCTTGCCTGCCTGAAAACAAGACTCGAGGTGTTGGTTGGCTCTGGTCCTGAAGTAATGGTTGCCTTTTTGTGGCCTTTCTGTGTGAGATTTTGGGAGGCGATGGCCCCCGGGTAGGAGGTAGGGAAGGAGGTATTGTTAGGACTAAATCAGCATGAGCGGTTGAGCAAGGCTACGTTAAGGTGCTGTGGGAGGGGTATAAGGGGCATAGAATGGAAGAGTGGGGGGTTAAAACTTTCCCCAACAGCTTTTTTCCTTTACAGACCACATCAACCAGATTTTTGCGGGCACTGGGTTTCCTAACAAACAATCCCTTTAGACTTAAACAGACTTGACACTTTCCTTTGTGGTAGCCCAAAGGTTCTGGATGCTTTCTCACTGGGGGAAGAAGGCGGCGGCAAGCTGGACAATGTGAATGTGGAACAGCTTCGTTTGGCGATGGATGCCATATTGTCTGGGAAACAATAAGACAGTACGACTGGAACCTGACAGGAGCACCTTAGACGGCCTTGCTAATGAGCATGGTGAACGTTTCTGGAAATACTGAGCTTCTTCATAATCAAACTAATGATCAGTCAGCAGGGGTGACACACATCACTGACGTCAGTCCTACCATCATACTTTTTGTTTTTTAATCATAACGTTAATGTGATTTACAATGGCCTATAACGGTATAACAGATTAACAAACCAAAAATGCAACAGCAAACCAGAAAATGCGCCAACAAAATAAAAAATAGAATAATATTAACTCAAAACGGAAAGGAGAACATGCTCGTTGCTGATTGGACACGGCATGTGACTATCACAAGGAATAAGAATTGCACTTTTTCAGTCTGTTTGTTACTTCACGCTCTCCTTTTCCCATCGTCTCTCAGACGGTCTCGCGATGTAGCCAATCAGCAACGAGTACAGTACCAGTCAAAAGTTTGGACACCCCACTCATTCATAGGTTTTTCTGTATTGTGACTATTTTCTACATTGTAGAACAATACCGAAGACAAAACTTTGAAATGACATATGGAACAAACAAAAAAAAGGTTTCATATTTTAGATTCTTCAAATTATCCACGTTTACACTGATGGTGCTTTGCACACTATTGGCGTGATCTTAACCAGCTTCATGAGGTAGTCACCTGGAATGCTTTTCAATTAACAGGTGCGTCTCGTCAAAAGATAATTAGTGGATGAGTTTCTTTCCTTCTTAATGCGTTTGAGATCAAATAGTAAATATTAACAGTGCAAATAATCAAATAGCCCTATCCAACACCACAACTGTAGTAATCCATATTATGTCAAGAGAAACGACAGGCCATTGTTACTTTAAAAAAAAATAAAGAAAAACCACTGAATTAGAAGGTGTGTCCAAACTTTTGACTGCTACTGTATGTGATGTTCGGTAAGGACCTAGCCTTCCTGTTTTAAGTTCATGTTAATGTTTTCAAATTTGTTGTCACGCTTTTGGTTTGTTATTGTGTTTTGTACTTGTGCAAATAGATCATAGTAAAGAGAGCATTATTCAAAAGGTTACATACCTTTTACTGGTCAGCTTTCAATCCTTTTGAGGAACTACGGCAGTTTGTAATGATGACCGATTGGTCGTGGGTTGAACTTGGTGTCTTTTCCTCGCCATTTTGAGTAAAAATCATCAAAACCATCATCATCCTTACCATAAGAATTGTAACTGATAACAAAAAGAAAAGTACTGAGTCATGGGAGGAAGCTGAGCTGGTAATGCAAACGGTCCTCAGGGTGCACCATGAGGTACGCCGACAATTCAAGATTTCTGGAGGTGAGTAAAAACAAATGTGAGAATCCTGATTACCTGGCTGAGGTATGTTCTGAGCCATGATTGAGCCAAAAAAGTCTTTTGGGCATTATTGAACTAGCAACACAAATATTTAATAGCTTCGTCAATCAACCATCATGCTGAACCAAAAAGCAAAAGGTGCCACATGGATTGATCACGCTGCACAAATTGAATCATGCAAAGTGCTGCTACTCATAGCATTGACACGACTGGCCTGAAGAGCATTCCAGAAATCAAAGCTCGGAGCTACCGCTACGTTGCGATGCCATCTTCTTACACTTTAAAACGTCAATCTTTGATCTCAACTTGCTGTACAGGAATGATTCCGGGTAGGATTCAGGAGGCAGCTTACCTTGCTTCTACCTCCAATGCGCTTGTCCAGCATGGTATCACATGAATAAATAAGCCTACACTTGAATATACGTGTCACTGGGTGATTTCTTGCCGTTTGCTTGCTCTGTAAGGTTGAGAAGGCACACCACCCCGCCTGTCTCCTTCAATGGGCCGGCTCTATTGATTCCCCTCTGTTCGTCCTCTGTCGCTTTCCTCGCTGTAACCAATGAAGAGAAAGAGAAACACAAACGAGTGAGAGAGAATTCTTCTCTTTCCCTTATTCTCAAGTATTTGAGAGATTTTTATTTGAATGTAAAAGTAAAGCTTGTTCTCAGAATCAGGATATATTCTCACGTGTATGTATAATATTCTCCAAAAAACATCTTTGTGCTGTTTTTCAGCTTTGTATTAAACTGTCCCTTACTATACCATATTATACTACACTTCCTGTTCACAGGAACCTCCACGTTCACCAACAGAGCAGAAACACTATGAGTTAACGCTCGGAGAATGTATTGTTGTTTGAAAGCCAAAAAACAGCACGCTGGCCGCAGTGATTGCTGATTGGACTTTTGAAATAAAGCTGACTAATGAGGAAACGGATTAAAGCTACATTCAGCATTTACAGAAACAGCACCACAGTCAACCCAAGACTGATCCTGTGCCCAAGAGCAAGGCAAATATATTACAGATTTTGGAAAACTTTTTTTTTTTTCTTCATTTGCAAGGTTATATCTGGCTGACTATAATACATCAAAAGCTGTTTTATTGTATTATTGGTGATATATACTGGATACTACGTTAAATCTTACAATCATGGCCCGTCCTTCTGGTTAAGGTGTGTGGAAAAGAGTAGCACAGTCAGCCCTTTTGGTAACTAATTAACAGAAAAATGGCTGACTTGGTAAAGATGGACAGCCTTATCACTGGGACATGTCCAGCAGGTGACCTTCCCAAACTGCTGCCCTTTTCAACTTTCAACAGTCCAGACTTCCAAATACACACACACACCTGCTGAAATTCCCATCACCACCATCTTGGGATACCAACTTCTTTCACAGTCTAGAAAAGCAAAACATGATGCACCATTTCCTGTCTATCAGTAAAACAATTAGGAGTAATTGAAACGATGGAGGGACTCCAAAATGGGTTCTGAGGTCCAGTCCTAGGTATTTCCTCCTGCACTGGCTTGACTTCAAATGCTTCATATCCATCTAATCAAGCCCTTACTTGCCTGGAATAGGTTTGGGAGTATGAAAAGCTCAAGCCTGTGTAGACCCGGCAGTCCCTAGAACTGGATTTGAGAGCCCGTAGCCTACTGTAGGCACCACAGTGGATTTGCATTTCAGTGAACTAGTACAGGGTTTAGCTTACTGGTTTGCATGTTTAATCTAACTCCCAACACATCTCAGCCAGGTAATCAGATTATAACATTTTTATCTTTTCAGAAATGTGGAATAGTTGGTGGGTGATGTATCTCAAGGCCCTCGTTAAGACCCTTTGCACTGTGGTCAACCTTGGATACTAAAGTAGCTAAAATCTGTTTGATGGATATTTCTTTTTACAGGCACTTGAGCACTCGGGTCAGGTGTGTTGAAAGTCGGGCTGTAGTGAAGACCACCATTGTCAAGTCCAAGACCAGGACTCGCCAAGATCAAGTCAAGACCTAGTCTTAAGGGGTCAAAGCCAAGTCGTGTTTGAATCCAAATGAAAGCAAGACCGATGCAATATCAAGACCATCAAATCCTTTTTGAGGCCAAGCCTTTTCTTTAATTAGTTGGGTTCATTTGTACATTGTGCCAGTGATTATTCTGTTTTCGAGATGAAGGATTGTTTCTTGTCAAACTTTGTGCCTGTGAAAAGAAAACACAAATATTATTTTTCAAACCTAAGTTTTAAGTTCATGAACAAGACCATATTTAGCAAGACCAATGGCCAAGACCATATATGAGTCTCAAATTCCAAGACAAATCCAAAGTTAGCGTTGTCAATAGTTTATTCAGTCCTAGAATATGAACTTACCTCAACTCAGATAGGAAACATCCCAGAAATGTATGATGGCTGGTGTACTGCAAGGACCACCTTAGGGTTCTTTTGAATTATGGACAACCTTGGATACAAGTGTACTTCCTTCCTATGCCAGGACCTGGTATTCCCAGGAAGTCTCCCATCCCGGTACTAACCAGGCTCTTAAGGTGCACTGGGTGGCGCCGATCTCTGTTTCTATAGTCTTCGGTCTCTCGCCTATTACATAGCTGGGGTTACAGTGGGGGGCTGGTCCTTTGATAAGAGTTCGACTCCCTACTTGCATCTGTATTGCGGTATGCCTCACCAGATGGCCATAGATACCATTTTTACGATGGTCTTTGGTATGACTCAACTGCAAGTAGAACTCAGTCTCCTGGACAAAAGGCGGACACACTAAACACTAGGCCAACTCACGCTTGGATACAAATGTAGCTAATATCTATTGGTTGGCTCATTATCTTAGCTACGATGCAAAACTAATAAAGGCAAAACCAGATCAACCAGTAGACCAGGTTGGGAACAGGTACATTGCTGAGGGACTGTTAGTTGTTATTGTTGCTTTTGATATCACTGGGAAAGGAATATTCTTAACCAAGCATGATGAGATACTCAATGGTGATTCGAGAGGTATGGTGGTGTAAATTGGTGGTGTGGTCAGATGATCTGGAAATCTTCAACAGGAGCAAGGATAATGATAGTTTCTCAGAAATTGAAAATGCCCTTGATATATTTCTGAAAATATTGCAATTGGTTTTCAGGGAAATTAGTTGTGTTCAGTTCATGTATTTCCTGATTTTATTTTTTTACTTTAATTAAGCAAAAAGTTATAAAATAATTTCATAATTATTAATTATGCAATTCTTCTTCTTTTTTTTTTTACAACAAAATACTTCTAAAGAGATATAGACGAAATTGGTATCCTATACCTCTCATCCGCACTGCAGTTTCATCTTTTCTGTTTAGGAAGTTATCCGTACAACAGTAAGTAAGGAATTGTGAAATGTTTGATGAGGAAAACGTCTGTTTCAAGCCGATCGATCGAGCGTTCCTCTCTCCTGCGTGACCTCAGTCCTCACGGGTGTTAAAACCTATTAACCTCTGGCCTCCCCTGACTTCCCTCGACCTTCAGCGTCAAAGGAAGTAACACTGAAAGATGACCACCACTCTGGCCTTCTGTTGACCAAACCCAACACACACACATACAAAAGGCAAGGCACACTCCGCAAATAATACTATTAACTAATCAATACCGGGGCCTGAAAAGGGAACCGGGTGTGTTTTCCATTTGAAAAGAGGAAGACTGGTGCCATGCTCTTTTCAACGGATCATCAATGCCTTCGTTCAGGCACACCCATCATATCCCACGCATGTAGAGAGACTGGAATGGACAGAATTGTGCAATCAGTACCAACAATTAACCAACGATTACAATTATCATAAAAACACATTCAGCAAGACACTCACGGATGAAAATCTTTTCTTTTTTTTTTCCCTCAAGCAAAAAACACAACTATCATGGCTATGTGTATGAAATATGAGCTCATTCAAGCACCATCCACCCCCTGACCTCATTCGCCAATTTCGGGACACGCCCCAATCTCAAACCGCACATTTACTCAACTCGGTCTCAATCGAAAAATATCTAAACAAGAAAACATTTTTGCAAAACCCGATCTACACCCTTCAAAGTGTGAGGAGATGTACGTCAATAAAATGGATTATTACCGATAAGCAAGTTCACCGTTTATTCCACTGCTGGAGAAACAGAGAAATGGAAAACGCCACTTTGCTCGATCTAAAACGAAGAAAAAACAACTAGAGATAATCATGACCAGATCTGAATAAAATTCACATTTTGGTTCAGTTTTGGTATTCTGGGATTAAAAAGGATGATAAAACCTGTCAATAATCCAGAAAGTGGATAACACTCGAACATACCTTCATTTATTAACTTTTTTTTTTATTCCAGTAAACCCAAATATACTGTACAGGAGAGCGAGGTTTGGAAAAGACGTGTCTTGACGAGCCCTGATCTGACACATGGATCACACTGACCTATAGTTTGTTCCAAGATTAGAACATTGGACTCGGTTGTGTTTTTTTGCACGTAGCTATATAAAACGCAGACCTTACAACGGTCCGGGTCGGTCCACTTCGGCAAAATTGTGGGAAAACTTTAAACGCTCGAGAGAATATGTTATTCACGTGGCCCAATCTTACTGTGGCGTGAAGGTCACCATGTGGCATCGCTACGCCTGCGATGTGGGTCGGGCCAGTGGCTTTTAGACCAAAATGAATGATTCAATCTGCACAGGAATACAGTTAGAGTAGAAATCGCTTATATAACCCAATCTATTTTCTATCCGCTGTTCAAATTTCAAGCAGTGGGACAAAATGTGCAATTATAAAATATATATTTATAAAAGATTCCTTTTTTTTTTTAACAGGATCTCGTGTTGAGGTTTGGTTCAACCCCAGGATGGAAAAATATCCTAATGTGATTCTTGCCCAGTATCACGAATCCAGAAATAGGACTTTACTGGAATACGCACGGATTTCACTCTCTTGGTCCGTCTCGGAGGTGTTTTGGAGTTAAAGGCACGTCATTCTCAGTCTTGGGTCTTTACACACTGGTTCGCTCCAATGTCTTTTAGGCCAAAATGAGTTATCAGTTTACCCAATTCAGACAAAATCGTTAATAAAATGCCATGCGTGGGTTTGAGCTGAAGGTGCACTTCAACAAAAATGCTTATACATGATCTGGCCTTTTGTGCATGTTGCCTGAAGTTAGTCCATGCTGCTTTGTTATATCTCTGAACTACATTCCGTATGTGTCTCTAAGAAGATCCAGAAGTACAGTATACTCTGATAAGATGATCAAATTAATATGTCGTAAAAGGATTTGAATGGATTTAGCAGGTTTGCTAAAATTTGGATATGATTCCAAATTTTGGAAAAAAGCACACCTTGCCCAACCCTGATTTGCCATGTTGGTTCAATTCAGCAGCCCAAACTCACCAAAAAACAAAAGAAAGAAAATCAGCATATCAAAACAGCATCTTTTGGGCCGAAATGAAGAAAAACCATGTTATGATTGATAACCTGTACGTAAAAGTGTATTACAGGGATCTTCGATTAATATAATATAATATAATATCATCATGTTAGTCAAAAACATTCCCTTGCCCAGCTATGATCTGCTATGTGGTTTGATCCATCGGCCCACAAGCTTCAAAAACAAGTTATTAAAGCTACGCAGTGAGAAAAATAACACTACATATTACATTTACAACTATTTCCATGATTAAATCTGGTCAGTTATTTTCTCTACACTATTCCGTAAAGTTAAAAAAAAAAAATCAGCACAAGGGCATTTTGGGCTGAGATTCACAAAAAAAAAATAAGAGAAATAATTGACTGGATCCAATGTCAAGGTTTTGTTCATTCACCACTACATGAAGTGGCACCACAACATCTGCGCCTTATCCAAAAATCCCTCATTCTGATTCATAACGTGTATCCAAGGGTGTAAAGGATCTAAGAATATCATGAGGTAATTATTGGGTGATATTAGTCATAAAGTTGAGATTTTATTTCGTTGAACGTAGTATTCATAAACATGGTTTTGGGAGGAAATGTAGCTTTGCCCAACCCTGATCCGCCATGTGGTTCAACTCAGTGGCCCAAAATCCTCAAAATAAGTTGTTAAAGCAACACAATGAGAAAAAATAACACTATGAAATAGATTCAATCTGGTGTCGAAGAATTAAATAACTTAATGCTGACTTTGGTGCCATTTGGGCCAGCATGCATGAAACTCTAGCATATATTGCAAGATTTTATTCATTCTTTAGCGAATATGCAGAAATATACCCGTTTTTAAGCACGGCTCTAATCATAAGTGTGGTTTGGAGGGGGAGCGTTGCCTTGCCTTGCCCAGCCCTGATCTGCCATGTGGAGTTGGTGAACATGGACGGCGACAATGCCAGGTTTCGGGACTTAAAGTGTTCTCAACGCTCAACAACTAGAAATAATATTAAATCTTCAATCGGAATTTATTTACAGCAATGAAGCTGATATTGTTGTTCATGCACTTTTGTATGTAAAGTACTTTCGAAGAGTTTGGCTCCCTGCTGAAGTGAGATTAGTGTGAAACAACAACAAAATGTTAGCAAAACTAGGAACGAAATTCGAAATCATATCCATTCAGCTCTTGTGTGGTGTGTGTGTGTGTGTGTGTGTGTGTGTGTGATGCTGCATCAAGTGTACCATGTGGCATCGCTGCACATGCATCCGAGGCAGAAACGCTACGTTCTGAACATTGCTTGTGTATCTTCAAAGCTCCAGAAATGACGATAATGAAATTGTTGTGCAAAATTGATAACCTCTAAGATGATGCATGGATTTAGAAGGTTGTAAATCATGGTCCAATCACAGCGATGCATTACGGAGAGCATGTTTCACTCCTCAGAGGAGAAGACTGTGGAAAGCTCATACTCTTTCACACAAACACACACACAAAAACAAAAAAAAAGT
>JAODVO010000020.1:3225990-3236883 GCA_025400055.1 Notarius lentiginosus
ACTTTTGTCTCTCTCTCTCTCTCTCTCTCTCTCTCTCTCTCTCACTTTCTCTCTCTTACTTTCTTCTCCCTCTCTCTCACTTTCTTCTCTCTCTCCCTCCTTCCCTCTCTCTCTCACTTTCTTCTCCCTCTCTCTCCCTCCTTCCCTCTCTCTATCACTTTCTTCTCTCTCCCTCCCTCCTTCCCTCTCTCTCTCACTTTTTTCTCTCTCTCCCTCCCTCCTTCCCTCTCTCTCACTTCTCTCTTTCTCTCCCTCCTTCCCTCTCTCTCACTTTCTTCTCTCTCCTTCCCTCTCTCCCTCACTTTCTTCTCCCTCTCCCTTATTCTCTCTCTCCCTCCTTTCCTCTCTCTCCCTCCTTCTCTCTCTCACTTTCTTCTTCCTCTCTCTCCCTCCTTCCCTCTCTCTCTCACTTTCTTCTCTCTGTCTCCCTCCTTCCCTCTCTCTCTCTCTCTCTCTCTCTCAGTTGAGGGCTGCAGTGAGTTCTCTCCTCCAGCCTGGAGAGAGGGATGAAGGCTGGCATGGGCAAGATCAGCAGTTGGGCAGGGTGCCTTCTAGAGGTAAGCACGACCTCGTGTTTCACTCTGCCATCACTAACGAGCTTTTCCTCTTAATAAAAAATGAAAGGGTGTAAATGAAGTGGTGAACCTGTTCACTTTCACTCTGTGGCTCTTGATGCACGTCACACGATTTAATTAGGATACAAACTGAAGCTAAATTAAACCTGTTGTTCTTTTAGCTTAATTTCTCTCTCTTTCTCTCTTTCTTTAGCCCCGTCTCCCCTCCAGACACGCTCTCGTTCCGGCTCAGTGAGCGAGTCCCCGGGCATTAGCGGAGGTCAGTCAGTCAGAGCGCTCGTCTCTCACCCTGCCTCCTCAAACCCGGTGCTGCTCTCATTCTCTCGCGGCGACACACTCGCGCTGCTCGTACCTGAGCCACGTAACGGCTGGATGTACGGTCGCCATGACTCCAGCCTACGGTGAGCAAGTCCAGACTACCAGAATGTGAAAAAAAACAAGCCATGCTTTTACTTATCAGTGATGTTGTTATTATTAATACTACTAGATTAATAACAGTAAACCTTTATAATTAATATGTTCAGTATGCTATTTATAATATTTCTGGTACTGATATTAAAAGTTAAATGAAATAAAATTAATTTGGCTTATTGCCATTTTGCAGGCAGGGCTGGTTTCCTGCGTCCTACGTTGCTCCTGTCGAAGATCTCGGTGCGTTGCTCGGAAACCACAGCATGACCAACCTCCTAGAACCGACAAGCCAGTCAGAATCCGTCGATAGAATGGATAGAAACTATGGTGAAATCCCGCCCCCAGCCCCACCCCTTCCCAGAAGCTCCAACGACCTGCGTACCATCTCGCCGCTTCTGGACAGGAAGGCAGAGTCTGTGTATGAGGCGAAGGCGAGTCAGAGCTACAGCGAGATCCCGTCCCCGGCGCCGCCCGTTCGAAGAGTGTCAGGGGATTTTCGTCCGGTCTCGCCGCTCCTCGACAGGAGGGCGGAGTCTCACTTTGAGAGCATGACTGGTTACCCTGTTCCTGAGAGAAAGGCGGAGTTAAATGTAGAGGTGTGTGACAGTTTGGTAATATGTAGAGGGCTTTTTACGTTTCTGACAGAGATTTATTTATTTTTTTTTAAATTGCTGCTGTTCTTCCTCAGAGGCCGAGCCCTCACAGGCAGCTGCCAGAGCATCCTCTCTTTCCCAGGTAAACGCTAATCTGTGTACTATCCAGTGCTCAGCTGGTAGCAGTTTTTCAGTGGCTGATTCAGATTTTTTTTTAACTTTTATGAACACTTTTTGAGTGAAGAACTGACCCTTTATTCTCCGCTAACTCCCGTGCCTGCGTTTTCTCTGAGGCGTTTCATTGCATGTAAAGGTAGTATGAGACGGCTCAGGCAGACAAAAGGGGGCGCTCGAGTGCTTAATTACTCACCCATGCTGACCATTTTACTCTAAAACGCTTGTCATCAGTCAGTCGACTCTTTCCGAGTCCTTCTCAAACCAAACAAGTGAAAATATTGCTACTGTTTTTTATAATTATTTATTTTTCCTCGCTGTAGTTTGGGTTTCACTGAGGGCTTGTTTTGTTTCATTGTGCTACAGGGGATCGAATCCTTTTGCCACGGTGAAGCTCCGTCCCACGGTGACCAATGACAGATCGGCACCAAGAATCCACTGACCAATAGCAGCAGGCGAAACCGGTCCCTCTGATTGGTTTCGAGACGCCACCAACCACGACACGATCTGCTTCGTCTTCGGAGCAACACAAATTTTCAGCATTCGGCACGAGATGAGCCAGAAAAAATTACACTTGGGATTGTTCTTCCAGTTTTATTTCCTAAAATGTGCCGTCATTCCGGAAATTCCACACTGATCCAACAAACTCAAATGGGCGTGTCCAACCTGACACTAGAAATTCCTCAGCACTTTTTTTTTGTCTTGAATATTCATGTGAATATGTTGATCAAAACGATCTTGCATGGGTGTGGTGTAATATTATAATAAGGATCGTTCAGCCCTACAACTGACACAAAATATAGTTAGCAAAGTAGGTTGGATAGCTCGCGTTCCTTCGTTAAGTTACCTTCACTCGCTTGTTAATTTGACTTTGATTAGCTTTATATTTGTTGGGGTAGCTTTTGCTAGCTTGGCGAGGTTAACTTTTCCTCCCTGTGCTAGCCTTAAATTGTCAGGTTGGCAGTCGTTAGCTGGATTATGTTCCATTTGTTAAATTAGACTTGCTAGGTTAGCTTTTGTTTGCTGCTGGATTAGCGATTACTTTCTAAGATAGCTGTTGCTAGCTAGTGAGGTTTGAATGCCTACCGATGATAAAAGCTATGTGGGAGGGATCAGCAACATCATTCTTGTAATTGGTGGTGGTGGTGGGGGGGAGGGGAAAAAGACTAGCCACGCCCCCTGTACAGTCACTGCGGAGACATTTTGATGAAGTAAATGTAGACAGTAGAAAGTCACTCAGTGCTTTTTCAGGGGCTGTGACAAAGACGTCACAGGTTTTTGCTTTTCTCTGACTTTAGCGTCTGTTTTGTTTAATCAGTGACCGACTCGGTTACGAGTGTGTGTTTTGTCTGTTTAGTTAAGAGTGTTTGGCATTTCTACTGTGGGAGAGTGTAGATTACATGCTGAGTGTTCTCCTCTGAACATGTTGAGGCACCGCAATTCCAAAACCCTCCCCTCAGAGAGCGAGTACAGAGGCGGGTCTTCGCTTTCACGCTGTTAGCGTTATCAATCTCGTACAATAAATACATCACAACATGAAAACATAGTGTATATGTTCTTATATCTTATGATATGCTTGGTGTCCTAGTATGACTAAAAATACGAGAGAATTGCTAACTTGTGCTAAACGTTACATTTGATGGTGTTTTTATAAGTGTGTCGACATTCCTTTTATCTCAAATCAGCCAGAGAACTATTTTATGATGTGATATAAATCACTTCCACCTCCAAAATGTAGGCCACGCCTCCTACCTGAGTCTGATGCAGGATCTGGGTCAAAACACGACGTGAGAATCAGGACCCGACAGCACGTTCTACTTGTGAAGCTAATTCTTGCTTGCTAATCAGCTTTTCTTCACTAAGCTAGCTTCACCGAATTGTCAGTTTGAGTTTGCTCTTTGTGAGGTAGCTTTGCTCCCTAGATTAGCCGTGACCTGCGAGGCTAGCTGTCGTTAGCTAGATAATGTTGCGTTTCATTTAAATTAGCTTTTACTTGCTCGGTTCACTTTTAGTCACTAGATTAGCGGTCAATCACTAACTTATCATATAAATATCATTTCTAACATTCAGCCCTGCTTTTAAATTTGAGGCCACACCTCCAGGGAGACTGGGAGACTGACGCTGGTGTGGAATTATGAGGCATTTTTAAAGACATGTCGTTCGCATTTATGGTAACTTGCTAGCCAAGCCAAGCAGAAGAGCTTAAACAGGAAATTTTCGCAAGATGCAAACAAAGTAGTAAAAGCAACGGATTTCTTTTCTGGATCTATTTGCTTGTGCAAAATATGAAAAATAACAAGTCAGCACGTTTTGTGTTCAAGGCAAGACTTCATTTTATTTCTCTCTCAAGTTTTCTTTTATCACAGCTTTGTCGTCACACTTTGTTGTCTTTTAAATATTTTTTTTGTTTTGCGTGTCACTGTTTTACCGGCTCTATCCAAGGGCACGAGGAGGGGGTGGGGAAGGGGAGGGTGAGAAACGAAGAAAAGGAGGGTAAGAATAGGAGAGAGAGATGGGAAAGGAGGTGTGAAAAACAGAAAGCAGGATTCCCGGCAGGTGATGTGGGTGTTTTCTGTATAAAAAAAAAAAAAAAAGGTTTAAATAAAGATGAGGACAGGAGGACGCGTTTGGGGTTGCCAGGTGTTTTCCTGTTCACTCGTGCACAATGGCTTCAAACTCTGAAAGAGAACAGATCGAGACAAAGTGATGAAGATATGAGAAGTTTTTTTCATATTTCACTTATTTTTGCTGCAAGACGGACTTCCTGTCTGTCTGTCTGTATTGTACATTTCTTATTGTCCTTTTCTGTCCTGCCTTTGTCTCTTTAAAAGTGTTTGTCCCTGTGCATGTCTACGTGTCTGGTATTGTCTGTCTGTGTCTACCTCTCCTAATTGTCTGTCTCTCACCATCGATGCCGATCTTTCCGTCTCCGTCCTTGTCGGCTGCGGCAAGGAAGGCTTTGGTCTCGTTATCGGTCAGATCTCTGCCATCTTTGGAAAAGCCTTTCAGAACAAACCTGACGCACACAACCACAGCACTGAGTAATCTGTGTGTGAGATTCTCTACGTGTGTGTGTGTGTGTGTGTTTTCTTGTTGTGTGTCTCACTTGAGCTCGTCTTCTTCAATGAAGCCACTGGCATCAACATCCAGGACTCTGAAAACCCTCTTCACATTCTCTGCAGACATGGCCTTCAGACCAACCAGCTCGAAGAACTTCTTATGGTCAAAGGAGTCAGCGTCTAGACAAGAACAATACAGAATCAGGCATTTTCCCAACAAAAAGCTTCATACAACTCAAAGTGACAATGTTAAACACACAATACTGTCGCATCGTTAAAGTCTTGCCAATGGTGTTACCAGAAAACCGGACACTATAGGCTTCTTCAGTCTCTCTTACTGGCTAGATTGATGATTTTAGCTAGCTTGCAAGTAGCTATCGTGTTGTTGTTTTTCATTTAGACGTCGAGGCACACTGACAGTGGCAGACTAAAGTGTCAGAAATATCAACGTTTCCCTCAGACGCGTCATGGCGAAACCGCGCCATGCACCAAGTTCCACCATTTTGACTCATCACATCATCGCACAACTCCATTAATTCGGCTGAATCGATTTGAATGTGTATCTCCTCCTAATCATAAATGCACAACCCATTTTAAAAGTAGCATTATTTCTGTTGACACACTTCGCTTGTTCAGATATGCTCAGTAGAAACCTTTGAATGTGTCCAGGGCCGTCTTGATGTCATCAGCTTTGAGTAAGTCTTGCATCGCCATCTTGGCTGTTGAAGAAAAAAACAGAGATTAGCAAAAATCATTAGTTCATCAGATTGAAGCATGTGTGTGTCGTGTACAATGCGACTCGTACGTATACCAAAACATAGACCTGCTCAGTGTGAAAAGTTTATAGCAGTGCACCTTCCTGTAAGTCAAAAATGCCACACTTGAGCTTCGCCCCATGGTGACCAATAACGGCTTGGTACCAAGAGGGAAACCGGTCACTCGGATTTCCTAAGAAACTTTACCATAATGGATCTGTGACGGAGTGCCCGTCACTACAGTTGAAGCCTGGCTCTACGAGCCTGGCTCTTTGGTGTTGTGGTCAGGGTGCAGGTTTGGCACTCTGTAGACCTGGGTTCAAGGCAGGATAAAGTGACTGTTCTCTCGCTTCGCTACAGATGGTGTCGGAAGTGGGATGGCTTGCCAGGAGACCATTGGAGGTGTGCCCTGTGTGTGAGCTGTATGAGCGACCCCCAGGATAGGTGGCCCCTGTGTGAGGCCACCCCCAGAGATAGGTGAAGCACGAGTGTGTGGGGCACCCTGGTATGGGAGAAGTACAGCTGAGGGATACATGAGGAACGTCTGTGTGCATGAACCGCACGGGTGCGCCTCCCAAAGGGGAGGGCAGTGTGACGGTGTGCCCGTCACTACAGTCGAGTATGTGCTCTGACTGCCATACCATTGAACCTGGCTCTTTGGTGTTGTGGTCAGGGTGCAGGTTTGGCATCCTGTAGACCTGGTTCTCTCGCTTCGCTACAGGATCTTTGAGCATTTACACGACTCATAACGTGAGATTTGAAAATTTGGATATCTGGAATTATTTGGGATTTTTAAGAGTGCTGTAAAATATGCCCTAAAATGTAGAACGACAAACTGAACATGTTCATCTTGCCACTAGAACTTCGTCTGTATGGTTTTTAGATACACACACATACTATCTGTATATGCTAATCAAGCTGATCTGAGAACTGGCTGGTGTGGGTGTGGCTTAATATTTTAATAGCCATGCTTGATTGACAGACCCCCATTAACCACGGCACTCGAGCAACTAAACACAACAGTGCTGAGAATGGGGATTGTTCAACCCTACAGCTGAACCAAAATATAATTAGTGCAGGAGGATACCAAAGTCAGAGTCCCTCCCGTACCAGGACCTGGTCTTCCCAGGCAGTCTCCCATCCTAGTACTAACCAGGCCCTTAAGGCGTGTTAGGTGACACCCATCTCCGTTTCTATAGCCCTCGGTCTTTCACCTATCACTTAACTAGGGTTACAGCGGGGTGCTGGTCCTCTGGTAACCGTGAGAGTTTGACTCCCTATTTGCATCTGTATTGTGGCGCCTCACCACATGGCAGTAGGTACCATTTTTATGATGGTCTTTCACTGTCACAGCACAGACAAGTCTGAAACGTTGTCCGTCCAAATTTCAGTCTGTCCGAATGATGGGCCAAAGGCCCAGAACAATGTGGTCAGGGGTCCACCTTCGGGTCCCAGAAGCTGAAGGGCTTAGGATGCCTGGAGATGCTTCTCCGCTATTTCCAGGCACATTTTTGTGTCTGGAAAAAAAAATGCACATAGTAATATCATAACCACTGATTGGCAGTTTGGCACTGAACCTAATATTGTACTGCAAAGGTTCATGTAAACTGAACTCTTAATCGACCGACTGGATCAATCAGATATCATCAACCCTAAAACACTAGTTCAACTGCATCATGTAATAAAAACAAACAGTGAACACGAAGTGTATTATTATTATTATTGTCTTATTTAGTGTGCCACTCAGGGAAGAGGGCGGGGCCTGTAAATTTTGGCAGGGCTGGGATCTTCAGTGGCTGAGTTAAGAATTTTTAAATCCCCATGTGCGAGAGTGGCTGGATCCAGGGCTCATGCTAAATCTTTCCACGAGCCGCACTTGCTCCTGACATCAGATTGGGCTGAGCCTGGTCTTGTTTGAAAGGGCTTGGGGAGAGAGACATGCCTGTAAAGCTTGGCAGGGCTAGGACCATCAGTGGCCGAGTTATGAATTTTTAAAGTCGCGCCGCATTTCACAGGCTGTGTTCTGACATGCATTCACCCAGTGTAACATTTGGAAGAAAATTAAAAGTAGATTAGACTCATATCTTTACAATTTTTCATGGGCCATCCGGTTTGATGTCTTCGAAATACAGACGGACAACTGGCAAAATTACCAGTAAATGTCCGCCGGTCCGGCTTTATTTCCCTTTGGTATGATCCGACCACAAGTAGAACTCCCAGTTGAGAGGCAGACACGCTAACCATTAGGCCAACTCACGGTACAGGAGAATATACTTGCTTGCTAATGGCATCACGTTGTAGTGAGTAGTTAAAAGGGATGTTGATCGTGGAACGTACTCGCGTGTGATGTTCAGTCAAAGGGTTTATGACTTCGAACTAACCACATGGATCAGGGCTGTGTATGGAACCACAGGGTGGCGGTATATCATCATGACATCTTCCAGTCAAATAAAGAAATCTGACTGAAGCACAATTTTCAAAACACTCACTTTTGCAAACAGTTGCGTTACCAGTTTATTATGCAGTGAACTGATGCTATATGTAACCAAACCCAGTGTCCCCTCCCTTAGGAGTCTACATGGTGTATTCAGCATCGCATACTATTATCAAAGGCAGCGTGTTTTCTAAAGCTGCTTTCAGACGGCAGCAGTAACAAGTTGCGCCCAAACAAGTTGCGCCCACTTTCCTTCATGTTTACACTCTCACTCTCTATCGATGGTAAACCAGAAGTTAGATGGGTGAACACAATAAGTGAGCATGCGCAAATCTGATCAGAAGCTTGTTTTTAACTTGTTTTATTGTCCTCTCGCTGCTTGTTTCTGTTTAACCGCTCTGTGATTTGGCGAGAAGTCATGTAGGCTTATCGGATCAGTCTCATCAATTCATTAATCATTAATTTAAGTGTCTAAACTCTTAAAATCAATGGAATAACTTGATGTTGCTATAGTTTTAGTGAGTATTGTAGCTCTAATGTAATACGTTTACTCTAGATCTATAACATTCATATAGCAACCAAATGGGCGAAGGCAATTAGAATACTTGTTTGGCAGAGGTTGGCACTCAATGAATGTTGTAGCAGTAGACAGGACACAGTTTACTCCAAAGGTACCAGTTATTGAAATGACTGACACGAATTAGCAGACTAATACTGATCAGATATAGCAACAACAGCAGCCAAGGAATAATTCAATAAAAAATGGTGATACATTGTATACAAGTAATAATCAGGAGTGTATAAAGCAATAGTCAGTAGTAAGTAGAATAATAACCAGCAGTAAACAGGATCAGAAATCAGCAGTGAATATGATGATAACTAAGGCACTAATGGTGATCAGACGTAATGGGCTATATGCAAGTGTTACAGTGTAGGGGCGAGTGGATGTTAAAATGTGAGAGGGAAATCACGTGTTTGTGTGAGAGTGTGCAGCTGCGCACTAACAAGATAAGGAGGAACTAGGGAGAGAGAGTGTGTGCAGGCACACAACAAAGAGGAGGGGAGTGAGGGAATGAGGCTGTGCGCGCACGTGGGCGAGATAGGTGTGGTATATGAAGTGAGCTTTTGTGCTAGGCACCGCCTAAAAGGGGGGATGGGCAACAATGAGGGCACACGAGGGAGAGTAACAAAGGATCTGTAACCGAAAAACTAGTCCCAGCTAGGCCTTAAACCCAAACTCAACCCTTAGCTACTCCTGAAATCCCAATGTTGAGGGGTGTGGTGCGACAGAGGGAGTTGAGAGAGAGAAAACGCATGCACAATCTACTTAATACAGATAGTAAACAAAGCAAATCATACAACACGCAGTCTAAGACCGACTTTCATGTGAATCAAAATGCGTACATTTAAGCCATGAATGAATTCAAATAAACAACACCCTTCGCATTAACTAGCCACAGCTAAGACTAACAATTGCCCAGATGCCAGCCTTACTTGAGATCACTCTTGCTTGGTGACTGAAAGTGCGCCGTCTGTTATCCAAAGACAGCGTGGAGCGCAGGTCCAGGGAAAAAACACTTCTGTTCCTTTTGCTTTTACAACTCGTCAGCTGAAGATCTTCGGTGTCCCGTCGGTCGTCCGGTGATCTGGAAGGAATCTTGTTTGTAGTTCATCGACGTCGAGAAAGGGAAAAGGGATCCGGTTGCCTTTTCTCTTTAAGCGGAAACTGCGGGCTGCAGTAACTAACCAGTTCAGTTATTATTACAACTATGCGAAGATCAAATACATTGAACTTTGGCTAAAGGTCCGGTATCAATTGTTTGTTCTTTGTTCTTCTGTAGCACCGATGCAACGGCGTCTCTTTCATGCATGGAAACCCACCGCCAGAGAGAGAGAATTTCGATTCCATCGTGAGTTTAAAGCACGGTCGTGACATCACTGTATTTGGTATCATCTCTGTATCCAATACCATTACAGGGAGTAAGAAGAATGGGCGGAGATGGAACATGACATCGAGTACAGGGATTGGTGTGCTCAATGCTGTACAGTCGAAAGGGAGATGATGTTTCATATGGCTATGGCTTGGCAGCCCTCCTACATATTTTAAATTTGAAAACACGAGACTGCAATTAATAAAATAGGTGAGTGGTTGTCTTTCCGGGCCAAGGTCAGGGTCCTGAACCCCACACGAGCAGAATGTGGTCATGCGCGGTCATGTCATTTAGCAGGCATAGACAGACTGTTTAACAATTTCACCAAAACGCACCATGGCGAGTATGAAGAAGAGAAAGGTAAATGCGGAATGTCGCACTTTTTAGGAAAAATGGACAAACGATTATTTTTTCGTAGAAGTAAAAAGCAAGCCAGTTTGCTTAGTTTGTGGAGATGCACTTGCAGTGATGAAAAAGGCTAATCTGGAGCGTCTTTAAAGCACCAAACACGCCAAGCTGGAAGGACAAGTGCGTGTGGATAAAATGAATGCTCTTCGGTGGAGTTTGGGCGCCCAACAAGCAACATTCACAAGACCTCAAGGTAACCAAGAAAACGTTACACAGGCTAGTTTTGTGGTACGTGAGCTAATCGCTAAGAAACTGAAACCACATTCAGAAGGGGAGTTTGTGAAGGAGTGCCTTGTCGCTGCCGTGGAACTGCTCGCACCGGACACAGTGAAACTTTTCCAAAGTGTCAGTTTGTCTCGAAGAACAGTCTCCGATCGGATTGCTGACTTGGCACAAGACATTGAGAAAACACTGAAGGATACTGCGAGGGATTTTAAGTTTTTCTCTTTAGCCTGCGACGAGACAACAGACATCACAAATACCGCCCAACTCGCCATTTTTGTGCGTGGGATTATAGCTGAGTTTGATACGCGGGAGGAAATGCTGTCTTTGC
>JAODVO010000020.1:3711709-3728196 GCA_025400055.1 Notarius lentiginosus
AAAATTGGCCAAATTAATACATTTCTTCTACAGCAAAAATCAGAGACGTCTGTCTGAGCCCTTCTGCCATTTCGATCTCATGACCTATGACATATTACGAGAGTTATCTCTCAAAATCCATCTGTCCAATGCTATAAAAAGACGGCAGACAAATAAAACAAAACTGTGCGTGGAATTAGATCCGTTTGGCACGAGTTAAACCTGCCAGAGCAGTTGTCCTGAAAGTATTCCCGCCCCCCCCACCCCCGGATCACCTTAGAGACAAAACAGCAACTGCACCATCGCGTGAGCAGTGAATTACTGACAAACAAAAGCAAATCAATCACGAGAAACTAGAGAAATTTCCAAGCTGGCTCTGTATTGGTAAAAACACTTGATGCTTGCCACGAACTGTTAATGCCGTCCATCTGTCTCTAATTTGCAGTGCCTCGAGTGATTAATCTCCTCCATGATTAACTGTAATTGCTTTCAAGCCTTTGTAATAAGCAGACAGTCATTTATCAGTCAACAAAGCAGCCATACTCCCTCTCCCGTTTGTTCTCGGTGTGTACGAGATACATGTGGCTAACGAGCGCCGTTATATTTGGAGGGGAAAGGGATGAGATTATATTCAGATTAAAATGAGCATCATCACACCGCTGGATGAAGATGATGCTTGCCTCCAAAAGCAAGCAAAAGTTCCAAACATCTGCGAGACCATTTGTACTGGCTTTCACGAATCCACTTTGATTGAATGACCATGGGAAATGTGAGCATGTCTCAGACAACTATAGCTGACCTTTGACCCCGTTTGGTGTGAGGTAAATCCCGCCCCCGAGAGAGGAAATGACTTCATAGGTGCAGCTGCTAAAAAAGAAGAGCCTCCAGTTGAAACATCTGCAGAACAAAACAAACAAAAGGTCACAGTGAACCAAGAAACATTCTGATGTACTGTACGTAGTGCTAGTTTAGACGCTCCAGGATTCAAGGTCAGCATTCGAAAGCTTGGTCGCTTGGCTCATAAAAAGATCCTCCGTGTTTGCGGCTAATCCTTCAACGACATTCCATCCTCCCTCCCCTACTCACCTAATTATATGCCTTTCTTCTACTTTATCCTCCTCGGCACTCGCACATTGTGTGTTTTACACCGACAAGCTCAGAACTCTCAGAATTCATTAAGTTTAAAACCCGCTTCCTAGGACGCCGTGTCCACCATTGCTAAAACAACTCTGCCCACTGTTATTAATAAACGTTGTCCTGCGAGCAATCTTGCAGGCCACGTGCTCCGGCTGCAACCCGAATGAGTGCCCCTAAAAATAGATCCTTGCCTCAAAAATCACACCTCGTATCTCTCGGCTCCACCTCTCCCGTTATCAAACATACACAAGGGGGAAACGCCATGACTCAGCTTACCTTGGCTAGCGGTGGACGAGTACGCCATGGTGTTGTTATTCAACGCGGAGCTCCGGCATCCTTCCGAGGCGACAGGAAAGTGCAGGGTTCCAAGTGCGGGGCTGTAAGAGAGACGGCTTTATCTCATGACCTGGGTGACATCCAGGTCACTACTTCTGTAAACGCAGCATCACGTAGCCTCCTGCCTAATACCTTGACCTCCTTTAATAGGGCTATTTACCAGAAGACGGAATGAAACAAAGCTCTTCGGTTACTAATTCCTCACTGGCGCTCAAATACATTCCCTTTAATTTCATGAAAGAGTTGTAAATATATCCTATGTATAGGCAAGCCTCTAAAAATCTTTCATGTCTCAGCAACGGCAATCCGTACAGTCGTCTTCTAATCGCCACTCCAGTTTCAACTCTCAATCTATCAACACAGATTAAAGGCAGTGTGAATTTCAGTCTTGTTACTCACCTGTCGGAGTACAGCGAGCAATTCTGTATATGCAACTTGCCTTTCACATGCTGGTCCCAGTCCTGAAAAGACGACACACACACACAGTCCATCGGTCAGCAATGAGCTCCCCGAGACCCTCTTTTCTGAGTGTGAGATTCCACAGTTGGTCCAATTAAAGACCATAGAGCACTCAGTCAGGGAGAGCAAGAATGCTGAGTGAAGGAATGAAATGAAAGCAGCACTGCTAAACACTGCTGCACATCCTGCCCCTTTTCAAGCCAGCTGCTCTCTCAGCTTTCACACCAACCTGAGAACAACTGACGCTGTGATTCAAGCATGCAGTGCAGACCATCTATGTTTCAGTGGCAGTTGTTATCCGTCACCTTTTCTATCGTAAAACGTCTCTCACTTTTTAAGTTCATTTTCAGTGCTGGTAAAGCTTTAAAAGAATGGTTTCAGACCTTCCTTAATCTTGTGAAACGGTTCTCAAGAGCAAGACGAGCAAGCAAGCAAGATTATCACATGCTCCCCCCCCCCCTCCCAGTCAAGCACTTGGTCAGTCTCACTCACCTTCAAGTTGTAAACCTTCTTTTCACAAATGGCACACTGGTGGGGTAGGTGTGATGGTGTGACGCCATGATAATCGTTGAGCTGGTGTGCTTGTAGCGTCATGCCCATCCCCTCCTCACCCTTCTGTAGTTGTGGGTATCCTAGAAACCCCTGCTGACCACCGGCAGTGCAAAAACCAAGGCCTCCTGCTGGGCTGAACTTGGGGTCACCAGTGGGCTCCTCAGGATTGTACAGTTCTGCTCGTGGACCGATAAATCCATGAGTGGACGGTGTCCATGTATTGCCCCCAACACCTGTTCCTACATCCAGTTTACCAGAGATGGGAAAGCTGGTTGGGTTTTTCCATTGTTCTGTATGGCCAGAGTCCTGGATTTGACCCTCAGAAGGGTAGAAGTCTCTCTGGTAGTTGTTTTGGCTGTTGGCTTTGGGACCACCAGGGCCTCCATACTGTCCTCCTTGACTTGCTTTACTGGCCCCTGCTGTGGTTCCACCCAGAAATGTTGCCTGAAATTTGCTGGCCTTATTCCCACATTCCCCCTGCGAGTTGGCATTCTGGTTCATGTTTCCACCTCCTCCATAGTGATTTATTCGGATCCCAGCGTGGTTCTGGGTGAACGCAGCCCCTACCAGGGTGCCTAGGGGACTGGCCGGAGGGGGAAAGGTTATGGGTGCGGAAGGAAAGCCTGTCCCTGGAGCCTGGGGCATGGTGGGGCCCCTAAGCTGGTTAAATAACGGCTGGGACATGGCCACATTGGAGAGGACTTGATTGAGGACTGTCGCAGCAGCAGCAGTGTTGCTGCTCTGGGCGAGTTTGAGGCGGTGCAAGGCGAGCTGAGCCTGGAGCTGGGCCAGCTGCAGACTGGCCGGAGTAAGCAGCAGATTTTGACCAGCCCCACTTAGGGCTCCACCAACAGGAAGCGCCTTCTTATCAAACTTATCTCCTGAACCAGTACTGTAAGGAGAGTCAGGACTAAAAGTCAGTTAAGTGTGCAAAGAATGATGGAGAGTGAATAAACAAAAGTAACAAAAAAAAACATCAAAGTGGTTTAGTGGTCAAGATATTCCCTGGATAATTTGGGGTTCATTACCGTTTTACCACTACATATAACTCTACAAGTTACCAGTACAGGGAACGCTTGTAATGTACTGTTTTTTTTTTCTATAGTTTTATGGAGATTGGGTAACATGGCATCGTGCTGCAGCTGCAATATCAGAGATATTATTGGCTTGCAAAGAGTTACAAGGTCTTCACTTGATCTAGATAAATGGAAATCACAGCGAGTTTTTAAGAGGTACTGCTTCTGTATCATTAGTCCACTCATTGCAATACTGTTATTATTTTACTGTAAACCAGAGCTCTATGGTAAAGTACCAGAAAACACAGTCCGTGGTTGGATATTTTAAAAATGTATGCATGAATAAAATTCACGCATAAAAATTAGTGGCCCACAAAAGCGTCCCACTAATTTTAGATGATACCGGAGTGGTAGCGGTGATTGAATCAGTGTAAGGTACAGTAGCTGAGGGAAGCCATGCTGCCTTAAAGTAATGCAAATTTTACAATAAAAGTGTCATTTTCTCAGAACGTCATGTTTCTTGCATCCTGAAATAATGAACCGAGTCATGAACCCATCAGTCATGACCAAACAGTTGTTTATACAGAGCATAAGAACAAATGCCCGAGACATGAGAATGGCGAATATATTCCACAGTGCAGTACAATGCGATTTCGATTCCCAAGCCCTATAGGACCAGCATAACTGCTGAAACAGTATTAGGATTCATTTTGTGAAACCTGGTCGAGCCTGAAGAAAATAAAGTATTGAGGAATAAACTATAGCTGCTTTTACACAGGCACGTGCACCAGAACTCCCAGCGCAACTGCCCGTCTAAACATGATCTGTTCCAGAACCGCTCGACACCGGTGGGCGCAACTTGCTCCACTGGACGAGGTGGTGCACCTTGTTTCAGAACGGTGGTGTAGTGGTTAGCACGGTCGCCTCACAGCAAGAAGGTTCTAGGTTCGAACCCAGCGGCCGGCGAGGGCCTTTCTGTGTGGAGTTTGCATGGGTTTCCCCCAAAGACACGCGGTTAGGTTAATATGGGACGGCCTTGGGCTGAGGCGGCCTTGAGTGAGCACCGAACTCCCGACTGCTCCCCGGGCACTGTTAGCATGGCTGCCCACTGCTCTGGGTATGCTCATTGCTCACGTGCGTGTTCGCTGTTTCGGATGGGTGAAATGCAGAGAGGAAATTTCACAAGTGTGTGATGAATAAAAGTTGTGCTTTCTTTCTTTCTCTCGTTCCGGGCGCAACTTGTTCCCGCTTATCGATTAAACACAACCACCGGCAAGTAGGAGGGCTTACACGTACGTGGTAGTGTTCATCCGGGTCATTTATCACCCGGACAAGACCGCCTCGCGGCAAATTCAATGGTCCGTTCTTCTCGAGTGCCTTTAAACGATGGAATTGATTCGTTCCTTGAATGACATCATTCAGAGAATCAGTTTTCCAAAAGTGAAAGTTGGATTTATCGCCGAGCGTTTAAACAGAAACGAGCAGCGAGAGGACAATAAAGCAAGTTAAAAACAAGCTTCTGATCACTGATTTGCGCACGCTCACTTTTGTGTTTACCCGTCTAACCGATGGTTTGCCACCGATAGAGAGAGCGAGCATGTAAACACGAAGGAAAGTGGGTGCAACTTGTTCCCGCTCCCCGTATAAAAGCACGTAAATCAATCCAGGAACGCTCCTCAGCACTGAATCAAATGACTATTAAAAAAAAAAAAAAAGTTACAAAAAAGGACGCGGTCCATCTACACGTTTTGGGATGAGAACATGGCCACTCTGACTCGTGTTCTGATTTACGGTCAATGCCTGTTTCTCTCGTACTGATTAATGTGTTTACATGCTAACTAAATTTAGCATGCAGTAACTTTAATCAAAGCGTGTACAGTATCCTGATCATTCCTCCCTTCTCATCATGCAAACTCGGTAACATTCAGATAAAGACAAAAAATGCCTCCACAGGGAACAGCATGAACCAACACCAGTTTTTAGGTTCTCCAGATTGAATCAAGGTCCCTTAAATAGCCAATGACACAATGAGGCATCAGGATTAATTTCCTTCCAAACGCAAAACCTGATCTGCAAAGTGGAACCCGACATTCCCCGTCTTGTCATGGTACAAGACTGCAGTCTGCATGTTTCTTTTTTATTGGAATTTGTGCAACTGAACCGTACAGGAGGATTAACACCTTGACACCATGGCGTTCAAGGCGTCTAGGGTTTTGGTACGGACTTACAGGACAGTTTCCAGATCGTAAAAACTGGCATTAAACAAGCTGCTAGCCAAACGTTGTTTGATAGAGAGACTGAAGCTGAACAGTAACGACCCTGTAGCTCTGTCGTTTCAAAAAGATCGACCCATCGTTAGTGAAAGTCTAAAAACGTCGCATGAGAAAATCGGTTCGGAACACAGAAGGCACGCTGATCCGGTGCTGAAGACGACGAGCGTCATCAACGAGCTGCAGAACGTGAAAGGGTACTCGGACTTACTCATACTGGGTTACAATAATTACAATCCATCAGTGACACCTCACTGAAAGAGCAGCTGACGGGGATTTACAGATAGCCAGACTTCGTATCGATTTATTTCAAAAGATCGCACAAGTCCGCAAACAAATCATATCCAGCAATAAATCATGTCCGAGCAAAAGCCCGAATTAAGATCGAGTCATTATATAGGGTCTGACGTAGCATTCAGAAATATGATTTTCCGGGTAAAGCATGCCTGTAAGTCCATGCAGCTGTTGTGCTTTCGGACAGCTGTCTCAGATAGTGATCTGGCGATGGCTGCTTTATGGCTTGCACGCAGTGAAACATCAATATAAATGACAGTAAATGTACCTACGCCCTTTCCGATTACTTCAAATCGCAGGGTTACACAAGTTTAAGGTGCAAACCTACAGCGATTCGCATGCAGGGACGCATTAGCAGGTTTGCGCCATTGGGTAATGATAAAACGGTGATAATCCCAAAATCTTTACGCATCTGGAGCAGCGAAAATAAACTGGGACCAACTGGAGAATTTCCATTTAAAAAGTACCGCGCTTACAAAACGGGTTACTGTTTTCACGAATGTTACAGCAGACAAAATGAGACGACGTTGGCGAGAAAGTTGCAGCGTGGTAAAGCACCGATTTATGGAAGGGGTCTCCAGCATCCAAGTTAAATTAACTTCTTCTTACACACAACAAACATTCACCATATCAACCACAATTTCTTAAGAAAAACAGCTGTTTGGGGTATGCTTTTATTCGTTTATTTTTTTTTTTTATGCTCTGCATGAAATGTGATCAAACCCGAAAAAAGTAAAAGGCGTTCAAATGGTCATGGTCGTGTAAATTAATGTGTTAACTCTGACAGATTTCGGACTCCGTTTTCATGGCGAGTCAGGGTTTAACATCGAAGCCCCCAAATACGGAAGTAACACTGATTTTACCCACGTCCGATTCAATTTTGCCCGGAGGTTCTACGTGCCAGTGCATTTGATAAATGAGATTAAAAACAGATGTTTCCTTGTGGTCGTCTGGAACCGGACAGAATTCTAATTCTTTAATGTATGAACGTATAAATCATTGCACGCTGTCGAGAAGAATCTGACCATGAAATGATGCATCTTTCCACAAGTACACTTCGTTCTGAAACACTAAAGTGGATACAAATTGTGCTCGTCTGTTCGCTGAAGGAAAAATGACCATCACGAAGAACTCGATGCGCCGTTTTAAATCTCAGCTCATTGATCAGGATCGCTTTTAAGAACAACGAATAACTTCACTCTTAAACCGTTTCTAGAAATTCTGCTTTTCAGGAAATACTTAGGTGAAGTGTCGTGCCAATGTGCTTGATTTACAAACTCATTTCAGAATAGAAATGTTGCCTAAAATGTCAGCATTTTTCGAATATCACAGAATTTAGATGCTCAGGTCAATACACAATGACAGACTAAAAGAGAATTATTCTGTCCGCATTCAGTGGATATGAGCGATCGCATGCTCCGATTGGCTACTCTACTACTCGGATATTAGCTCATATACCGTGAGTAGAGAAAAACAAAATGGCGGCTTTGTCATCAAGTATTTTAAAAAGAGAAATAGTGAAAAGTCCCCCCCAATATCTCCTGTTCCACCTTCCAGCCCAGTCGGTGGCAATAATGCACCTTTAACCCTTGTATGGTTTTCGGGTCTGTAGGACCCGTTTTCATTTTTTTTTTTTTTCTCCAAAGGAACAATCATACGATTAATTATTTTTTCAAACTCAGACTCATCTGCGAAGTATTTAATGTAAAATTATTTGTTGAATTTAAAACACCAAAATGCAGCGGGTCCACCAGACCCATGAACACTGGCTGAATAACAAAAATATGAACACCACACAAGGGTTAAGTTGGTTTGCCAACCGGCAAAAAAAAAAAAAAAAACGAAAGAAGAAGAAACTGCCGGAGCGTTTTGCTGAACCAACCGAAGACGAAATAAAAACTCTACTCGAAAACAAAACCCAAAAATATACAAAAAAAAATTTAAAAAAGAGCAACAAAATATGGAATGAAAGTATTTTGATGGTAAGAACGTATTTAAGTTTTTCAAGAATTATTATTATTATAGCATTTTTTTCACAAATTGCTCCTGTCATTTCACTGGATTGTTAACATTCTAAGTGGAAATGACTTTGTTCGGATAAAAGTTTTTATTTAGCGAATTTGCAAAAAATAAAAATGCTCCGTTTTTTTCAAAATCCAGTGAATAAAACAGTTATTCCACTCAATCTCGTCGTACATGGCTCGGTGCTATGCACCTCATCAGTTCATGTATGACTCGATTTCGTGGAATAACTGTTAAATATACGAAAATGCGGCACCTCATTACAGGTAGAACTTTGTCATAGTCTGTTACACGTAGGCGTGTTCAAGACTGGAAAACTTGGCTAAGCCGTCAAACCCTAACACTTCAGAGATCCAATTCTAGCTCAATATATGAAGCTGAAGCAGTCGTGCGTGCAACCGACACCGCTCTGTTATCACAAATACAGTACGATTCTGTCTGGTGAACTCATCTCAGAGCGTATGGCAAGTCAATAAATACAAAGATTTTGGAGTTGTTGTTTTTTTTTTGCTTGTTTAAGCACCAATATTGGGAAACTACAATAAAGATGTGTTATGTTATATTTTGCATGGCAACACTGGCCAAATTTGAAGCCACCGTTTGCCGTATCCTTTTCAAACTTAATGAGGTGTATCGTGAGAGTAACTATAAATATACGTCTTTGAAAGGCAATGTTTGACACCATCAATCTTATTCCATCGACAATACAGAACACTAATTCAAATGCGAAAAAGACTCACTGCTTTTTAAAGTAATTTTTTAAGTGGATGTTATAAACAAGCGCTTGTGCCTGGCATTCACGTCTCGGTTAAAATTATCCGTCGCTGCGTTCAGTTAAAGCAGCCGTTTAGTGAAAGCGGCCATTTTGTCAAAACGTTTTTCATAAAAATAGAAAGCACACGAAAAGATCAGATTGTCATTTTGATATTCATGAATTTAAGAAAGAGGGAAAAAAAAGAAAGAAAGAAAAAGCATAAATAAATAGTGCAAGTCTTGGGTTCTACTAATAAGGTCAGATCTGATATTTAGAAATCCATCAAGAACCGTTTTAAAAGTTTGTGTTTCTTCAGTGTCATAAATTAGCAACTGAATCCACTACTTTCAACACTTCACATTCAAACACCTAACAGACAAGTGAGCTTTTCACCATACAAGTTTGCAGACGTGATTCCAGTGAACGAACACACACACGCAGCATCACCCTTTCACTGACGGATTCAATAAAGGGAGTGTTTCACAGCGGGTCCCTCATATCCATCATCACGCTTCACACTCTTCTTCCTCAAGTCTCACATTTCAGCAGCACCCTGCACCAGCTGGGTTCATACCACACACACACACACACACACACACACACACACACACACACACACACACACACACACACACACACACACCTCACTTTAAAAAGTAATGGAAATCGGACATGGTTTATATCAGAAACAGAAAAATAAAGTAGAATTAGAGAACATAGAGTAATGAACAGTAAATTATTTTATAGTCTGATTGCAATAATTGCCTCGTTCATTTTTCTTTTAAATAAAAAGATTTGCTCGAAACCATGTCTTTTCAAAATAGGACAAAAATGTTGCTCAATAATTATTATTCTGTTTCCAAAACCTTTCAAAATTGTCCAAATTAAATAAATAAAATAAACCGTGGGTGGGGTACCAATTCCCAAATGGAACCCCGGGATAATATAATAATTTAGTGTGTTGAATATTGCAAAATACTGTATATTGTTGAATTCCTCATATCTGGTCTGGGCAAACCGAGAATGTACAGAGTTAGGTTCATGTAGTAGTGTTCAAGTATTTCTACTGAAAGCGTGCAAGTGAAATATCCTCAGTACTGCTGATGTGTTTTTGTTATACCCAGAATCTATATTGGGCTGATGCCAGTGCAAAAAAAAAAAAGTTGGATCAGATGTTGGAGAAGGGGGAGAAAAAAAATTAAAAAAAATCATCTGAGCTAATCTCAGTTAGGGAAAAGAAAAAAATCAGTTTAAAAAAATAATTCAGAGCATTTTACATTAACGTTCCGTTAACTGATATTAAACAGCATTAGCAAACCATAAAAGCAGTTAATGTGTGTAATAAATGTTTATTTAAACATCATGATGAAAATGATGTCTACAAATGACCAACATTAATATTGGTAATATTTTAGCAGAAGTCATAAGTGAGGCTGAATAAAAGGTTCCGACATTTACACACATTAAACTGACCAAATACACTTCTACGGCAGTTACTCAATAATGAAGTGCTGTCGTTTCATTTATGCTGATTAATATTTAGCTATGAATTTGAAAAAAAAAAAAAGTTCCTGTTTCATATTCAATATATTGCCATTCAAACCAATTGCCTTTTTTTTGTAAATTGTTAAAATGTAATAATTACATTTAATCTAAAGCTATAAATAATGCCAGGTTGTGGAACCTTAACCGACACTGTTAATATATTTCTTGTGTGTTTTCCCCCCCATTTCAAATTTCAGTAATCTTTCATCTTTAAAAAAAACAGCATCTATCGAATTAAACAATACCTTAAAACATAATTTTTGATAGAAGTATGAGGTGAAAAACTGTCTTTTTGTATCTGAAATTTGTTTACATTTCTTCATTAAGCTAGAGTCTAGCAGGTAGTTACAACTTTGAACTTTGAAATTTGACTCAAAAAAAATTTCAATGTTGATTATTCATTGTACAGCGGAAAAAGAGCTCATTTACGTCGAGTCAGAACTTTGTTTAGGCTACAATTTAACTTCAAAAATTATTTCGGTCATTTCATAGAGAATTATTGCTCGAAGAAAACATAATACCAAAGTAGGTCCAAAGTTCACATGAACACATCAGTTACGCACAACATGAAACCTGCTCAGTACAGTATTATCTACAATCCTGCATTCTGGTGTTTATACTTCTACTGTGATTTTAATGTTTTACCATCTTACACTTTCTCAGTTGAAATTTTAGCACCTTTTTTTTTTTAAAAGAGTGAAAGGAAATTTCTATTCAACTTTATTAAATTGAATTTAATATTCTACCTTGTGCATCTTGTACTTAAATTTACAGAGGTCAACAGATCTCATGTTAAAAACTAGAATTATGTATTTAGTTTATCTGTACTGCATTTAGGACTTTTTCAAATAAAGTAACACTTTAACATCATAAACTCTAACAAAGGTGAAGCAACTATAGAATAATTATAAAGTATATATTGTAAATTGCCTGCAAAATTTCAACTTAATGTTTAATTACTTTTCAAATTTTTTGTATTATTATTATTAATTTCTAATATTTGTAATTAAATGTCTGGGATGTAACAAATTCAGTAACAAATAATCCTACATACTTTTTATGTACCCCTTTTATATTACAAATTTAAAATGCAACTTCGTAGAACCTTCAGATTTACAACACTATTTAAATCATCATCATCACTACATTAGTAGATTATACTACAGTACTATATTAGTAGTAGAAATAGCATTTAGTATTAGTTACTAAAATAATAAATAAAATAAAACAACTCTAGTGCCAATTTAAATTTATGGTTTATTTAAAAATAAGTCTAATAAATATTTTCCTTTTACTGTATTTTATTCCACCGAGTTAAAGTTCAATAATTTTATACTCCAATATTAAAATATAATTTAAATAAAGCAATCCTGAAAATGCTGGGCAGTTTGAAGAAGTCGAGTATTATTTACTCTGCCTAAAATGTGTATTTAAAAAGTGGTTAAATTGAAATATAAATGTTGATGAATATTATATGCTAATTAATAAGAAGTTTAAAAAAAAAAAAAGCAAAGCGCAACAGTAAAGCCAGTGTTAAAATCATACATGGAAAGCTGTATGTAATATATCAAGTAGAATTTTAAATGTATAGTTATGAGTTTAGCCATGTTATCACAGAATTGTCGCAAAACTTAATTTTACAGCAACTAAATTTTAGTACATTTTAAAAAATTGTTCAACACAACAATTAAAAGAAATTATAAATGTATTTAGGGCTAAAATCTACAACTAATATACAAAATAGCAACATTCAAGTCATAAGAAAAGGCTGCTTGGAGTAAAATTTGCTACTAGTGATAGATTTGATCTTCTGAAAAGGAGAATAAAAAGTAGCCAGTCGCAAATTTAGGGGGAAAAAAATAAAAATAAAAGATCGACTTCCTGTCAAATACCGAAAAACGTGACGTTCGAACATTTTGGAAAATGAATCAAGTAAATGGCAAGAGAAGAAGTTTTCCAGCACCATTCCACTTCAAGTCCTGAGAGATGCAGCCGGATCAAAGAGTTTCTTCACACACACACACACCCTCTCCAAAAGCTCCACAATAGGAACTGATAAATTAGCCACGGAGATGAGTGATGACCGAAAGGCAAGCAGGAATTAGAATGTGCTAAACCAAACACACAGACACACACTTCATTTCACCCATATGAGTAGAAATAATAAAAGAACAAAACTGACCCGAGCGCTGGACGTCTACTTGCTTTTTGGCACAAGCTTCTCCTTACTGCGACCTCCACTTACCACACACAAACCACTCGTAGCTCTTCTGCCAGGTCTCTCTGTGTGTGTGTGTGTGTGTGTGTGTGTGTGTGTGTATGAGAGACTTATTCTAGCAGGCTATTTTATGAGCGCATGACGGGTTGCTAAATGCCGCGAGTGCTTAGTGAAGCCCGGGGGATGAGCACAAAGCCAGATAATAGCAACATGGTACATTTATAAAATATAGCCATCATTTTTGTACATTTTGCTATCCGTATAATCACTTTAAACAGAAAATTAGTTAAATTTCTCAGAATCAATGTTTGAAGGTGTAGCAGTGATAAGTTTTCATTGCATAAGAACCCACCATCGGATTTCTTCACTGTTTTAGGTGTTACACAATATGCATCATGATATTTCATTTCGCTGCAGTTAAAGCAGGAAAAAACACGGTTTAAAATTCAAAAATATTACACAAAAAAGAAAAAAATTTAATCTAAAAACAGTGACTCAGTACTCTCGCAGAACGGTAAATGTTATGAGAATACAATAACAGAATGGCATTATCACATCAGCCATTAGTACACTGATGAAACGGTTCCTCCTCGGACCGGTCCGTAGAATTAACTAGCATGCCTTGTCCAAGCACAGCACGTGCTCATGTCAAAAGGGTCCCGAACAAGAGAGATCAGAAGACGGCTATTCCTTATCCTACCTTCTGAACATAACGTATGGGTCATGGAGCCATTTAAAAAAAAAAAAAAAGTGTCCAAAATATGGACATCTGGAGGGGTGGGGAGGCCAATTTAGGGTGAACCTTGTCCATTATCGCATCAGATTCCTGTTCCTGACTGATCGGAGAGGAATCCGACATGACGTTCAGCATCTGCCTCAAGGTTCGGTGTGTTGAGTTGCTTTTCTGCTCAGCACGGTTGCACGGAGTGGTTATTCGAGTTATCATAGCCTTGTTCCATCATCAAAAAGGCATTTTTGTCACCAACAGACCAGGATGTTTTGTCTTCAAGTTGTTTTTCCTCGCCAGACTGCGATGCGTTAAAATCCCAGGAGCTTCTGAAACCTTCAAACAGCACATCAGTCGACACAAACACGCCAAGGTTAAAGGCACCGATCAGAGTTTGATGTGAAGCTCTTGACTTGTATCTGTGTGACCGATTTGTTGAGTGTGATTTCTGCCACTGTGACATCAAAAAAAAAAAAAAAATCCCAGACCCCGTGGATCAGGTTCAAAAGATTGGCCACTGGTTTCTACTTCAGTTCTGACCATTGATTACATATCAATTGATCCAGTCAAAAATAAAAAGCTACCCTTCTGTGGTTCTGAATTATATTTAAAAAAAAAAAAGACCACACTGACTGGCAGTGTCCTCACCTGACTGTCCCCCATTCTGTCTGTCTGTCACTAAACATCTGCTCTTGTTTTTCCATGTCCGTGTTTTACTGGCGGCAGCAGCAATGTGTCACTCAAAGAGATGAATGATGAGGATAAGCGGCGGCTCATAAACAAGCAAGAACAAATTCATACTCAATGGACGCGTCACTGCGGGCAGTAAATACGACACGACCACGTCCCACTTCACTTCACTTCCTGGGAACATATGGAGTCAAACAGCTGTCTAAAGTTCTTCAGTTCATCTACAGTAAGCACTTTATCCTGTCAGGGTCGTAGCCTTTCCTGGGAACACTGGGCGGGAGGCAGGAATACATTCTGGATGGAACATCATCACAACGCACACACACTCATTCACACTTACAAGCATTTTTGTGTCCTCAATCCACCTCATCAGCAAGATTTTTGGAGGTGGAAGGAAACCAGAGCGCCTGCGAAACACCACAAACAGCAACTCGAGCTCAGGAACGAACCCTGGACGTGATTTCGCCAAATGTTCGCAGGTTTATTTTTGCACTGACACTATGAGGCGAGTGTAACTAACCAATTAACGGAAGCATGAATTCTGAATTATCATCATTTTAAGCTTTGCGACATCCTTTGGTGCGTTTTTACAGGTGACCGATCCAGAGTGTCATACCTCCGTATTACAATCCCATCAGTAAACAAAAACTTTAATGGCTTGCGTCACATTTCCCACTTTATAAATGTTTCCATTCCTTCTCACAACACTTAAAAGATGTTTAGGGACTGAAGACACCAAGTGATGATGAGTTTCCGGTGGTTTTTTTGTCCCATTCTTCCTGCAAACAGGTCTTAAGGTGTGTACCAGTACGGGGTCGTTGTCATATTCTTCATTTCAAAAAACTCACCACACATTCTCGACTGGGGACAGAGGGGACACGCCCTCTTCTTCCGCAGCCACGCCTTTGTAATGCGAGCAGAATGTGGTTTTGCGTCGTCTTGTTGAAACCTCCCTGGAAAAGATGTCGTCTTGAAGGCAGCACGTGTTGCTCCAAAATCTCAGCGTACTTTTCTGCATTAATGCTCCATCACAGAAGTTACCTTTACCAAGGGCACTGACCCGACCCCATACCATGGCACACCCTGACTTTTGGACTTGTTCCTGGTAACAGTCTGGATGATCTTTTTCCATCACTGGTCCGGCACCCATTTCTATTAGAAATTAAATCATAAAATAGACCTGGAATACTGATTTGTCCGACCACAAAACACATTTCCACTGTGTGATGGTCCGTCCCAGACGCCTCCAATCACAGAGATCGCTACTTCTGCACACGGTGAAAGGAGAACTGAAGTCATTTTTAAAACTTGCTTCAGTTCTTAATTCACGTGTTATTCAATTACATTTTCGGTTTTAGTAACCTTATATCGGCAACTAATTGCAATTAAATATTATACTTGTAGGCCTATTCGTTTTTTATCCATGTTCGTTTGGTTCACAGCAGGCGTCGCTCATCAGCGCGATCTTCACGAGACTCGTGCGAGACTTCGAAACGTGAAGTGTCAGCGCCGCCATTTTGAAAAACTTTTTCCCAAACGAAGTATTGCACAAAAACGAGTTTAAATGACGATTGCTGCCTACGTTTTTCAAACTTTCCTGATTGCCATCAAAACAAACAAAACTTCCGGCTTGATTACGTCAGCATTCGAAGGATGGCGTGCGCGTCTTTTGACAACGTTGGTCACTTAGAGTTCCGCTGTACGTTTTACGATGTCTCGCGCAACGGATCTCGTTTACGGCCACTGCTTTGACATATGGACTGATGTATTACAGAGCATATTTCAAAAACACTCGTAACTTGCTACAGCAGCGACAAAATAGCGATCAAAAATGCATTCCTATATTTAATAAAATGAGATACAAAAAATTTACCTTCAGTTCTTTAACATATGGCTTCCTTTTTGCACAGTAAAGCTTTAACTGGTATTTGTGGATATAACTCCGTATTGTAGCTTGATAAAGGTTTGCGAAAGTAATCCTGAGCCCATGTGGTTCTATCAGCTGTAGATGAATGACGGTTCTCGATGCAGCGCGGTGTGAAGGATCGGACATCACGGGTGTTCAGATTAGGCTTGTGCCCTTGACCTTGACACACCATAATTCCTCCAGATTCCTCAAATTGTTTAATGATCTCATGCACCGTAGAGGGTGAAATATCCAAATCCGTTCCTATCTTTCTTTGAGGAACATTGTAAACATTTCAATAATTTTCCGAACGCATTCGTTGACAAACCGGAGATCCTCAGCCCATCTTTACTCCTCCTCAAAGACTAGGACTTTCCTGGATATTGATTTTGTACCAGATCACGACTGCAATCAGCTGTTGACTTGACCGTTTCAAATCACATCGTTATTTAACCGTTTTACCTCATTACTCGCCCTAAACTGCCCCAGTTCCAACCTTTTTTAGGAATCGCCTTGTGCACAATCAGGTGTATCAACTGTGTTTCACATGGTGTCATAATTGAGGTGTTAGATCTCTAATTT